>CM024240.1:54855514-54945751 GCA_013421045.1 Propylea japonica
TTTCGTGAACGGACTATAAGTGGTGCTGGAAATATCCAATAGACACAATGAAAATTATTCGTTATTCACATAATACTTTTGAATTTCCTCACCTGGGTAAGTTGGGGTTATTGCATTCACGATGGTAATTCCAACAGTCATCGATTCTAAAATTGATCAGATAGATTAGATAATTTACCTATACAGGCTGTCCCGAAATTAACGCAACAAAATTCAACCAGTGATTGCAGAGACGAAATTAGCCGACCCATATTTTTCATTTTTGTCCAGTGCCATGTCATTTCTTAATTATAACCTCCGGAAAATTCTTTTTTCCATATCTCAGACCTCGGCTGTGCGAACTTCACGAAATTTGGTATAGGGAGGTTTTCAGTTATGTCTAATCTGCTACTGATATTTTTCCCTTCCGGATGCCCTTCGAAGACCCTTATCTGAGTGCCTTATTACGGCGTTTTCAAAAACGCTGTGTCTCTAAGTACCGGGATGTAAGCGAATCTCGGAAAATAATTTAGTCTTTGGCGGTCTCAAATTTAACGTTTATAGATGATATGTTTTCGTGCATTCACGCCCAAAAATGGTTTTTATGTTGGACTAACCTTCGAAAATTTCAAAGAATGTGAGGAGATTTTGAGATTGCATGAAAATGAGACATTTGCGATGTACTGGAAACGCCCGATTAATTGCGTCCTGCAAAATAAAATAGTTAAGAAAAGCCCTGAGCAGGTGCTTTTGAGCTCCCGTTCATTGGTGGAGCAATAATGCTATAACCTCAAAATATTGTAAATTGTAATTTTTTTTGGACAGAGGATAATTAACATAAGGGAAACTCATTACCAGGACCATAATAAATTTGGTAAACTTTCATCCGGAACGCAGCAATATGACTCCCCGTTCAAACTACTAGAAAAAAAGAAAAGCCCAATCATATAGTCACCATCTATCAACAGAAAATTGATCCTGGTAATGAGTTCCTCTAATTTTGTGTGGATATGATTATCCTATTGCCCCAAAAAAATGGAAATGAGTCTAAATGATTCCTTCAGATGAGATCGCATTCCATTTTTTATGTCAGATTACGAAAATAATTTTATATGTATTTGAAGAAAACCATTGGTAGGCATTTTCCATTTTCACACCAAATTATTTGGACAGCAGTCTGTAATTGCGCCCAGCAAAATAAAATAGTTAAGAAAAGCCCTGAGCAGGTGCTTTTGAGCTCCCGTTCATTGGTGGAGCAATAATGCTATAACCTCAAAATATTGTAAAAGACTCAAAATTAATGCTAAATATATGAATGCAAAATCTCAATTCGATCGGAATTATATTATGGAAATTATTCAAAAAATGAAATACGTAGATCAATAATTAAAAAAAAATATGGTTTAGTTTAGATGATGCGATCTTCATTTCAAATAAGTTGAAGCCTGCAATCTTCTGTCGCAAACAGTCATGAGAAACGAATGAGAATTTGTTTCAGAAGTGGCGGCGGCCTTATCGAACAATAGTTATAAAAAATTGGATCAATTTTTTGCCTATTCAACTATTCACTGTTACACTTTTTTGAAAGAGAAGCTCTTCAAGGTTCAAGATATTCAATGAAAATTCTTCAATTTTAACCTTTGCCAAGCTGCCTCTTTAAGGCTTTAAGCCTTACTAGTAGGTTCAATTTTGTAGATTATTTTTATTAATTGACATCATGTCTAACTACATACAAAAAAAGGACCTTAGGAACTCTAATTCTACAAAAAAAAACGATAAAAACCCAAAAAAAAGGAATTCAAAAAAACCTTCAACATTCATATATCAATTACAGTGACATTTCGGAGAATATATTATAGGACCAAATTAATCAGAAATAACCTGGATAATAACTTCCTTCAATATTCAGTACGACTTACCCTGTAACCCTGTATAATATTTTCATTCCAATAACATGGTGCACAACAGTAAAAAAATCAGTGAAATCTTATAAAACAATTTCAGCAATACGTGGATAGAAAACCAATATTAGGTATCACCCGTACAAATTTTTTCACGGAGTTCGATGATTAGGAAAGAAGAAAGAAACACTCTTACTGGATGATCTCTATAGGTCAAAGGCAAAAAGACAAATTACACCTTCGAAAAAGTAGGCTCAATAAGCTCTATCGTTGTCAAAAAACTAGTTAGGGTTGCTTACTGAGCTTCTCATAGGTCATTCTTTGGATCGTTCACTGAAACCACCTAGAACATATTCAGCCTATTCGTTTTGAAGAGTTTCGTGCTCCTGAGTAACTCAAAAGCCCGAAATACGGGTTGCCATTGGTTGCGCACAGTACTGGAACAGCTCAGGAGCACGAAACTCTTCAAAACGAATACAATAATTATGCCATGCAATGTGTGTGCGAAAACCAGACTAACTCTACTAGGTGGCGCGACTTTAACGTCAGCCGACTAAAGTGACGTCTTCTAGGTAAATAATCGACTTTGCGAAGGAGGTTCTATTCCTGGGTAAAATGAAGCTCTAGTGCGGTAAAGCACAAAAGTCCTTGTTGGTTGCAGTGCAGACAGGTAGTCACCGTGCCAATCGGCAACAATCTGGCCCATAAGTTAGCCGGCTCGCTCACTTGATTTGTTGTCGTTAGATTTTTCTGTCGACATATTAGGGACAAATTTTATGGAAATAGTATCGCAAATATGAATGACCTCAGAACTCAGAAGGAAAATTTTCTAGGTTGTCTGAACAGTTTCTAATATTTATCTTTTGAATAAAGTGCGAAGTATCGAGAGAAGGTTTCAGATGGTCAAGGATTTGAGCATCTTCCGTGATTGTTTTCACTGTTAGGCAATATTATTCCTTCTTTGTTCCATTCTGGATTGAATTGTTGATTTCAATCACAATACAGTAGAGACTCGATAAACCGGAGGTCGATAATCCGGAGAACGATAATCCGGATATATACTAGTCCGGATTGACGTCAAGATTGTATTATGTCCTTATAATCCGGATTGCAAGACTTAATAATCCGAATTTCCGATCGTTGCATAAGTGTTTTTCTGTTCTAAACTCAATTTCTATGACTACGATCGGGCGTTCTTTTGGGATATAATAGTGCACAATGGTATAAGACAAAAAAGTCAGACAAGAATAATTAGTGAAATGGAATGGAATGTTTCTACTTCCAAACCATGCAGCTTTGATACAGCATATGGACCATAATGATATTAAATTAACTAATCTGAAATACCGAAAAGGCCTTGCACATATTTTTTCGATTCTCGAAGACGGGGCTGTTGTTGGCAAATGTATTTAGAGCATAGATCAATTCGATGTTTATTCCATAAAGGGGCCCACTCACTAGGAAGGAAGAATGCGCAGTTAAGTATCTGCACGTTTGCTGTAACGTAAACGTGTACATTCATATTTCCCACACACAGACACTTTTGCGTGTTGAGTGAGGATGTGCGACAAGCGTGAGATGACGTCGAACATTAATGGCAGTGGTGTGTGTTGTTAAGGAAAAATGTCCAATGTATAAATAGCGAACCCGACACTGTATTTCTAAAAATATGAAACGTGCACAGACTTGTTGCCTATACACGGTCGTTCTTGGTCATTCTTCCCTGTACGATGAGAAATGTACACGCTAAACTGCGCATTCCAAATTTCGAACGGCGGAACGCCATACACACACTGTTTTCACTGTACCCCGTACCACGCGCATTCAAGTCTTCGCGCTTCCCTCTTAGTGAGTGGGCCCTTTAACTCATGGCAATTACTGATATTCAGCTTCTGAAAGATATACAGGAGCAAGCTATTGTTCAGCATTCTTTTTCCCTCACAGTTAAAAGACGTAAAATATTTAATTATTTCAAATAATATCTACTTGTTTTATGATTTGGATCTTTACTAAATTGTAAAACGCGCTATTCGGGATTCCTCATTAATCCGGATCCGCCCTAGCATTAATTGATCCGGATTATCGAGTCTCTATATGCGTTATTTGAAATTGGTGTGTACTTATGCAAATTCATTCTGAATACCTATAAAGATAGTATCTTTTCGTTATTGTCGAACCCTTTTTGAGATATAATACAGGGTGTTTTCAGAATAAGCCTCCATAAATTCGGGGTCTTAATCCTCAGATGATTTTGTGTTGTGATATAATGTTTCTATTGGGTATGGGTCTCTGACGCATTGTTTCTGAGATACTGGTTGTTGAAATTAAAAAAAATTGGTTTTCCGAAAATATTTTCGACACTTTGGAAGGTTATAAGTACGCATCGAAACAAATTTTCTTTATTTCAAAATTATTCTTGATTTTCACCAGTGGCGTACGTACATACTTCTGTCTGAATGAGTTTGGTGAAAAAATATTCTCAAATATAATTCATTTTCGTCACAACCACAAAATTCATAATGAGAAACCAGTTTTTTACCAGCGAAGAATATTTTCTGATATAAAAAATAAAATGAAATTTATATAAAAGAATTGCGAAATTCTTTGATTACATTCAAAATCGTCTAGACACATATTAAGCCAGCTCAACCCCCATTTTAATTTTTTTTGGACAGAGGATAATTAACATAAGGGAAACTCATTACCAGGACCAATAATAAATTTGGTAAACTTTCATCTACTAGAAAAAAAGAAAGGCCCAATCATATAGTCACCATCTATCAACAGAAAATTGATCCTGGTAATGAGTTCCTCTAATTTTGTGTGGATATGATTATCCTATTGCCCCAAAAAAATGAAAATGAGTCTGAATGATTCCTTCAGATGAGATCGCATTCCATTTTTTTATGTCAGATTACGAAAATAATTTTATATATATTTGAAGAAAACCATTGGTATGCCATTTTTTCACCAAATTTATTTGGACAGCAGTCTGTAATTAGGCCACTGTTGGAAATTTAAAAAAAATTTATTGAAAAAAATGTGTTTTGATTTTTACTCACAACATACAAAAACACAAGAAACAATCGTTTACGGCAAGGGTCTCCTAACTACGACCCGCGGGCCAAAACTGGCCCGCCAGTTCGGAGAATCCGGCCCGCGAAAGCTCATCAACTTATGTTGTATTCTTTCATAACAGCTTTGTTAACATTGCAAATCAAACACAGGGGCTTATTATTGGACTCAATCACGAAATATTGAAAATTCCATTGATCTTTGAATTTTCTTTTCCATACTACTAAATGATACACAATATGCGCATTATGTACTTCATTTTACAATGAACACCCCCACTTATCACATATTTTGCGCTACTAAATCAAATGCGGTTGAATATTTTGGCCCTTCGCATTTGCTGAAGTAAACATTGTGGCCCTTGGGCTGAAAAGTTCGGAGACCCCTGGTTTACGGTGTCGAAAATATTTTCAAACAACCCATTCTTTTAAAATTTCAACACTCCCTGTCTTAGAAATAATGCGTCAGAAACCCATAGTCGATGGGAACTTTATATCATACAATCAACTGAAGATTAAGATCCAGAATTTACTAAACCTTATTCTGAAACACTATAAATGTAGATTCGAGTTTTGTGGAATTAGTAGGAAGTATAGAAATAATGAAATTGACGGAAGGAGTCTGCTCTTGGTGTAGGAAGCTTTATTTTTCTGTTCTGATCAACAATTGGAACCAAGAAATATTGAGATTCGTAGATGAAGAAAGTTATTGACTATTTTCCATACGAGTTGGTATATTTTTTAAATCTAACTCAGAATCTAAGGTTCTCATTGAAAAAATATAACATATATATATATAGTTTCATGATTGAAAATTATTCATACCATCCGATCTCATTATTTTTGACCTTCATCGTGTACATTATTTTTATGAGGTTGAAAGCCTTCTTATATTATTCAACAGATAGTTTCACATTGTATTCATCTTAGTTATGCAATTTTTCAATTGCACTGAATTTAGAGTTTTTGTCATAGGTACAGCTTGCATATTGATGAGATTTTATTAGGTACTCGATAAATCGATGTTATCATGATTGCGTTGATTTTTTTTTCACATGTTTTTTTAATCCCTTTATATGTTACGTCTTTGGAATTATTTTTATATAATCTTATAATTCATTCAGTTATCAATTTTGTTCTAGATAAGTGTTCCGATATATGCCGGAAGTTATGTCGGTAATGTTTGACTGTATATGACAAGTTGAAGATATTTTCTTTGAGGTTCACCATTTTCTATTCAATAATTCTCCATACTTAGATTTTATTCTGTTCATAAAAACAACATGTTTTACTTCTCAAAAATTGAACATCAATTTTCTTATAATTAATTTTGATTGTAATTACAGGCACATGATAGCCCGGTCCGGACAATGGTTTGGAGTCATAATGACAGCTGGATGGTCACTGGGGATCATGCAGGATATGTTAAGTACTGGCAGTCTAATATGAATAATGTCAAGATGTTTCAAGCGCATAAAGAAGCACTACGAGGCATAAGGTATCTACAACTACTCTTCGTTTTATTTTATCATGTATTTGCAATATTCAATAAATTAAACCCACCCCTTCCTGAAATTGAATTAAGAATAATTTGACCACACATCAAAGTGTACAAAACGAATCCTAGTGCGCTTTTGCAGTTGCAGATGAAATGAAGCATTGATACTTCATTGAAATATTTTTTAATTTTTTTTATTCAGTCTTCAATATGCTATATAATTTACTTCAACTTACAATTCTCTTGAAGGTCGATATTATCTGAATAAAACTGACACACAGGTTTTTTAGGTTGAAATCAAGATACATATATCGATAAAAAATTATTATTGAAAAATTGCTTATCTATTAGGACAGCCTTTACATTTTGCTGTGTGGATAATGCTAAAATGTTTTTTTTTTTTTCATAATAAAATCTGATTTGTTTACCATAATCCAGTGAACTGATGCTGTGATATTTAAGAATTTACTGTGATATGTATCGGTGATGTAGAATTTTTCTGAATAAATTCGTTTTCAAGTTGAAATTCGGAGATGATTACAGATATTTTTCTAAACGTTATTTATGATATATCAACGTTTGGGAAGATGTTTGAAATTACGTTTTTATTTGTTGCCCTATCGGTCCAGTTAGGCATATAATAATAAAGTTTTGAATAAGTTCTTGTTTTATTTCTTCGAGAAATTCGAAAAAAGATCATTCACAGTAACGGAGCTTTCATTTTTATGAAGTCTCAATATTTAATCACATTCTTGAAATGAAATATAAATAATAAGTCATTGGTCATATAAAGTTTATTTTTGTCTAGGTTATTCGATAGATCGGTTCGATATGGATTTTAATCTTTCTCTTTTCATGAAAAATTCAACTGAACTAAAGCTAACTGTTGAGAAATATTTCTGAATTTGAACGATCCTGGTACATAAAACTGGTTTTCCCCATTTATATGGTATTTAATCCTAATCTGGACATCCTAAGAATATATTCTTGCTTTGTGACATACACAGTGTTTAATCATAAACTAGATAAACAAATAAAGTGTATAGCTCATAACGGGGGAATCATTTTTGCCTTATGACATATATCCCGTTTTTAAATCGTAAACGAGATAAGGTGGACAGTTATGTGTATCATTTGAAATAAAGGTTTCTGGTCTTATCCCAATACTTTTTTATTCTCAATTCAGCAATTGTATGAAATTCTGAAAAAAGTTTTTCAAAATGGAGGAACATTAGCAAAGTTCTCGATTTATTCTCGCGATTGTCAATTTGCATTGAATTTCATAAGTTGACTCGATTCTTCAAGGATTTGGGTGAAAACATTTTTCGAAAATGAAACAACTTTTTTTTGCAATGTACACAGGAAAAAAATTAAATTCATCCGAAACAAAGAACTTTTACACGGTTATCCTATTCTTTAAACTTAACGAGAATTTGAAAACAGAATCAAAAAATATCAAAATTATTGAGGCAAGTGGTTGGACCGTGGAGGCTAAAATTTTGAAATAATTCTACTCAAACATTCCAGATGGCAATATAAATTCACAAATAATATCCCAAACCTGCAGTTATACTCTGACAGAAATCAATCTCGACTAGGTTGTATATAGAATATCGAGAACATATTAATTATCCTTACCAAGCAACAGTATTTCATAGTTTGATTCAAAATTGAACACACGTTATTTGTATAATATTATATTGATTATAGCCCAATTGACTTGAATTTTCGTTCCCATTATTTTGAAATTCTATCTTCACACAGCTCAATCGAGATCGAATTCCGCCAGGATTCCACTGAAATTTCAGATTTTTTTTGGCCCTTCTCTTCTATCGATATGAAATATTTTCAGTACTGGGTGTGCCAAAAAAGTAACATAACTCGTCTTTTATACGTGGAATTATTAAGGAGTTCTCGCACTCGTCGATTTTTAATTTCAAAAGCAATTTATCCATTACCTTTTTGAGTTTGATATTTCTCACCCCCTACGCCCCGCACCCCTATACTTTATTTTTTAGATGGAAATATATGGGTTTTGATAAGTACATCAAAATAAGGGTAATTCGATTACCTATTCAGCGATGTGGCTATAGCTTTGTTTTGTTTTCGAGTTCAGGACAGTTCCAGAATTGCGCCGAAATGATGCGCCATACACCACCGATTTTTGAACTGGATTTGGGATCCAGAACCTGTTCTGAAATCAACCAAAACACAAATTCGGAACTGCGCATGTGCGAACTGTCCTGGGGGTAGTTCTGAACTTGGAATCAAATCAATGCTTATAAGTAGAATTAGTTGTGCTTTTTTTATTGTTTAAAATAAGGAAATAATTTACAATTTCTGATTTGAGAGTACTGTAATCAGAACATGATTCTCTTACTAAATATTACAAAGTGAAATTCACGAATTCATGGATTTTCATTTGAACAAAAAAGTTGAGGGGTATGGGGCGTAAGGAGTAAGTGGAGCATGAAGCATAGGAATTTTCCGAAATTACAAATCTTTGGATTCGTGGATTTCCCTCAATAATAATTAGTAAAAGAATAATGGTCTAATATTGCAGTACTCTCCAATCACAAACTGTAAATCATCTCCTAATATTCAATAAAAACGGAACAACCAATACTACTTTTAGCCAAATCGCTAAATAGGTAATCAATTTACCTTCCATTTTGATGTATCACAATCCATATATTCCCATTTGAAAAAATTAAGTAAAGGGGGTGTGAGGCGTAGGGTTGAGAAATATTCAATTCAAAAAAGCATAGGATAAATTCCTTTTAAAATTAAAAATCGACTGGTGCCTGGATGCTTTTTCGGCATGCTATATATCTGAAAGTACTAGCAACTTGTGAATTCAATATGAGACAAGATTTTTAGATTACTCATAGCTTCTTGACAGTTTTTTGATACTTTTTATACCTATTTCTAGCAGTTTTTGGCCAATTCATTGTATCCTTATTTTCCGTGCGAAATACACCTTTAACTCATAACTTGGTACTTCGTATCCTTGATAACTGAGATGGTATAGATAACCAATATCTTGCATATGATTTACGTATAATAGAAAATGTCGTTCAAAATCCGAGGCATTACGGAGACATACAAAAACCATGATGAGTGCGTTTTTCGAATGGAATGCCCTATATATCATAAAGTATACTGAAAAAGAATTGAATTTCCTTACAAATGATTTACCATGATCCTATACTCAAATTTTGAGGCTCTCCAAATGAATCCAAGTTTTCATGCCTATAGGAATATTTAAGTTTTCTATTAGGTACCAAAAAATGTCGACGAACGTGCTTCAAAAAAAAAATTCTATAATATACAGGATGTCTCAAATTAAATTTCCAAGTTGTAAGAAGTTTTCGATTTAACAAGCAACCCCGCAGCTCTGCAAAAAATTTCGAATAGGTAGAGCAGTGGTTCTTACCCAGAAACCAAAATTTTAATAAGTTCGTATATATGCAGGATGTTTCATCATTAACTGGACAAACGAATATGACGTATAGATGACATCGAGAGAATCATTTTTGCATCATGAGATATACCCCGTTTTCGAAGCCTACGCGAAATACAGGTTAAAGGTCAATTTTCAGCAATCATTGGGGGTGGACAGTTATTTTGGATATTTCAAATTTCCCTAAAATGATTCTTATCACGTGTCGTAAAATCAGTTCATATTATTTCAATTATTCATTTTTACCTTCTACTCAATTTTTTCTATCTCACAATTACTCAACTTTGATCCGAAATTTTGCATATTGACTAAAAATAAACTTTTTCTGCAGCATTTTTAGGAATTCTCATTATGTTTTGGGTTATTTTTTTCCAAAACTGCTATGTTCCGAAGTTTCAAAGCAACTCCTAGTGACCAAGTTGGTTGACATTCGTTTACAAAGCAAATGTGAGGACTCTCTGGGATCTCTTCGGGTTGACCGTATTGAATTAAAAAGTTCAGATGAATATTTTTATAGGTCATTTATTTTTTGGGGTTAACTAGATAATATACAGGATATTTGATTTCAGACGAGCCATCCTTTATATTTCATATCAGAATAAAAAAAATCCCCAAAATACGTCGAATGATTTTGACACATCTTTTGACGTATATTCGAGGCTTGAACAAGCAAAGCCCTAAGAGGGGCGATTCAACCCCTGAAAATTGAACAAGGAAGAAGGTTGAGTGAAACTTCATTTGAAAGTTCTTGAAAGCCTCTATACAACGATGTATGAAAATGTAATTTTGATGAAGTGTTTTCGCCAAAAAAAATTTTTTTCAACTCGAATAAGAGATCTTGAATATTTGATTGATTTGATTGAATAATAAAAATAAAAATATTTCCTCGTGTTGCCATCATGTTCTGTTCTTAGAAGGTGTTTATCGGGTTGAAATACATTCCGTTGATCATTTATTATAAATCAATCTGTTGAGTAACTACTATACTGATTTGTTCGAAATTTCAAAAATATAATGGTGTACACGTTGCTAGAACGTGTTGAAGTGGTTAGCCTGTATCATCAAAATCCAATTTTTTTGAGATTCAAGGTGGCTAATTTGAGCTTAAAAGATAGTTTTTTGGTGAAAACGGTTCTTCAAAATCACGTTTTTTATGCACCGTTGTAAAGAGGTCTTCAAGACCTTCAAATGAAATATCACTCAACCCTTCCCTATTCAATGTTACGGGGTAGAAGCGCCCCCTCTTAAGGGTTTGCTCGTTTAAGCCTCAAATTAGTCAAATTTATGTATATAATAAGTTTCCTATTCCTTCCTTTCAATCCTTGCTTAGAGTAGCCACAATTAATGTGATTGTAGTAGAAGAAATTAAAATGACTCATTAAAAGTCATCTTTTAAAAATAATGTTTTATTTGAATAATGATAAACTCATGTTGTATTCAGCTTCAGCCCTTCCGACACCAAGTTTGTAACATGTTCCGATGATGGTACTTTAAGAATTTGGGACTTTTTTCGTTATCAAGAGGAAAAGATTTTGAGAGGTAAGTTGTGTCATTTGATATTGTATTTCAAATTTTGTACTCTAGAGCGGTTTCATCCAGACACGAGTTTTCAATATTCCTCTTTAGATATTTATTGAAAATATGTAATTTAAAATATGATTAATTAATGGAGAATCATTTACTGTTGTTCCGGTTGAATTGACTAAGTATTACTGTTTCAAGATATCTCCAGTCAGGAGCATTAATTTTTTTTCAGAGACAATTACAATGATATGAACACGAATTTAATGCGGAAATACAAGTGAAAATATGTGGAAGAATTATAGTCATAGATTTATACGTGTTTTGTAAAGGCAGTTCGATTAAATTTGGGAATAGGAAAGTCCAGTCAATTTGCTCATATACTCTTCATTTCGTCTCTAGTTTGAGACATCTGAAGAGCAAGTAAAAAAACATTTTTTATAAGATTCCTGAATAAAATTATAGGATTTACATAGCAAGGCCTCGGACAAAGGTAACCAGTAACCACAAATGAGTCAGGGGCATTATATTCGCACAGGATTGTGGGAGAATCGATTGGAGAAGGATGTATTATGCCGAATCCAAACGAGTGTAATGCAACGCGTAATGTAATGCGAATTCATCGTTTGGACGGCACTAAGAGCATTACGCGTAACGTTCGTAGTGCTGTCCAAACGAAGAATTCGCTTCACATTACGCGTAACATTACACCTGTATGGATCCGGATCGATTTAAGCGATCTGAATAATCGATGGCAACTAGCACATGAAAAATTCGAAGTTTTTTATATAAACAATAATTTTTCGAGGTAAGGCATCGGCTGAATGGACTTGACCTTCTATTTTCCCAAAATGAGTCGAATATATTGCCCGTTCATCGGTATGTCATTGTCTCGGTCAATGATATCCTTCAGTTTCTACTCATGTGAATTTAACAAGGTTTTGAAATATCAAACTTTCTTACTTCTAATAGCAATTTATTAAGAGATTCAATACATATTCATACTTAATAGGTCTTTCTATTTGACGCTGCATCACTTTCAAACTGATGCAAAATCAGTAACGCAGCGTTCCTATTGGTCGATTCGGTCTTAGTGAAGTGATTTCTTCAATTAATCAGTCAATAGAAAAGTCCAATTGTAGTACCGAACAAATGTTATTTATCGGCAATTTGTTTGTTTTGATTCGAATCGGAATTACACAATTATTGAAGATTACAATTTTTTCCAGGTCATGGTGCTGATGTGAAATGTGTGCATTGGCATCCCCAAAAAAGCTTGATTGTATCAGGAAGTAAAGATAACCAGCAACCAATCAAACTATGGGATCCTAAATCAGGACAATCTTTAGCAACCCTGTGAGTAACATAACTGAAAAAATATCAAAAATGAAGATTTATTTATGGTTTTTATTGCTTATTTAGGAAAAAAATCTATTTGTCTCAAACGAAATCCCATATCATTCGATTGGGAGCCCAAAATGACAGCCCAAACGACTAGGTTGAAAGGGGTTTCAATGGTAAATCTGCCCCCGCAGCCTTTTCGATTCATATTGAGGGGATCGATTAGGCATTGAATGAAAATAATTCAGCCAACTTTTCAGCTTTTTATCTCTAGTCATTTTTGAGATTTTTGCAAAAAACATTTTTTTCGATTTTATTTTTTTTCTCTTGTTATATCCAAAATTTTTGAATGGTGATTTTTTGCATATAAAGGAATAGACGTATAATTTTCTTATGGATTTCAGCTGAAAAATCAATTAAAAAGAAAATAAAATTTTAGTTTTTCGGTGTTTTTCAAAAGTGTCCACCGCCATTTTTTTGACACAAAATGTCTTCAGCAGATACCCATCAAATTTTGGTGCCTTGTAGTCATTTTGGCTGTCTAAACAATATTAGTGAAAAAACAATTGACAATCTGTCTTAGTTTGGTAGATATGGGACCCGAAATTCCGAAAAATATTTCACCCGAAAGTCACTTTTCTCACACACAAAAACACTGAATTACCGCTGAATTAAGTTCAAAACCTCTCTGAACATTTTAACATGAAGATTTGTTTAATTTCATTTCAAATGTTTTCAATAATTATTGCAAAAACATCGAAAACATTCGAGGGAAACCCTGCCGATTCTCATGGTAAGTTTGCCACTACCGCGAATTATTTCGCAAGAAATATGACACGATATTAGAGTTGAGTTCAATAAATCAAGTATTTTTATATTATTGAAAGATCTTTTCTTGATAGATTCAAAATTGTTAAGCTTTACACGGAGAATGGGGCTATTAGTTTGTTCAGTTATCATTGTTACAACCAATAGAAAAAAACACCAAATACAGTTTTCTATTCTGAATGGGCTAGCTCTTGTTAATAACATTGTTTGAAGATTCAAACAATGGGTACGTTCAGAAGGACTCAACTGTTGGCATAAAGCAAAAATCAGTTGAGTAGATGAGCAGATGAAAATTTTCTGAACGCTTCGCTGAGTGATTTACAAATCTGACATATCATGATATACAGGGTGTTTCCTAAACATGCGGCAAAAACTCAGGGGGTTGTTCCTTGGACTATTTTAAGCATGTTTTGTCCTTTGATGATTATTGAAAAACCTCTTTGTTTCGAAGATACAGGGCGAACAACATTTCTCATATTTTTAAAATTAATAGTTTAAATAAAAATGCGTACCGCACTGTGTTTACTAAGTATGTACAATTTATTTTTAAATTTGTTTAACAACATTCCAATTACTAAAAACGGCTAGTTTTTTGACTTAAAATTGATAAGTCCAGATGGTTAAGGAATACAGATTAAGCACGGTTTTCATTTGAATTCGTTTTTTTGGCTAGAGGTGGTCATTTTCAACAGTTTTTGTAGGTTAAGTTAAATTTTCATGTAATTTTTCATAATAAAATGTTATTATCTGAAATTTTGTTTCCCCTGTATCTTCGAAACAAAGAGGTTTTTCAAAAATCATCAAAGGACAAAATATTCTTAGAATAGTCCAAGGAACAATCCCCTGAATTTTTGCCGCATGTTTAGGAAACACCCTGTATAACCTTACTTTTTGATACCCAGTTAAGAAACTTTTTGTGATTGTACTTGCAGATTATAAATTGAAGTGTATTGGAATAACCAAAATACTCCTTAATAAACTTCAACTCATAGAACACAACACCTACTAAACTTCAACTAAAAACCCTAAACATGAACAAATCACAAAATAGGTATATGCGCATGTCTCAGCGGTCAGATGAGTTACAAAGCGCAAAGTTTCACCGCTGCCAGAAATCGACATCTGCTGAGAAACATCGATTTGCCAGCGATTTTGCTGAACGCTATCGCTTTCTCAACTTAGTCAACTGTTGCCAACAGTTGAGTGCTTCTGAACGTACCCAATGCCTATAAGTATTGTTCATACAAATGCAATTTTTTATTGCATTTTAATTTTCACAATTTGATCAATGATTTTAACTATCTTGGAAAATTCATATGTATATATATATAATATGATTTCAGACATGCGCATAAATTAACAGTAATGGATTTAAAATGGAATGATAATGGGAATTGGCTCATTACTGCTTCAAGAGATCATCTTCTGAAATTATTTGATTTGAGGAATCTTGCTCAAGAAGTTCAGACCTTCAGGGGGCATAAGAAGGAAGCATCTAGCGTAGCTTGGCATCCAGTTCACGAGGGCCTATTTGCAAGCGGTGGTTCTGATGGATCAATTATGTTCTGGCATGTGGGGTAAGAAGATATTTCAATTCGATGTTAAGTTGGACAAAAAAAGCAAGACATATGTTGAACTAAAATAGCCTTCAAAGTTGAGATAAAGTTTCGGATATAGAGAGAGAGAATGTTCTTTATTGTCTAAGACAATGAACTTTGGTCCTTCCGCTCGTGTACATTTGGTTAACCTTTTGTATAATAAAAAACTAAGCATAGTAATAGTAAATTACATAATTATTGTTCATTTATGATTTAGATTTTTTCTCGGTAATTTTCTTCCAGATGTGTTCCTTGTTCCTTCTGGAAATCTTCTCGTTATTTCTGCTGGTGTGTCTTGATGGAAAAGTTGTAGTGTGTCTGGTATTATTTGCAGGCTATAAACTCACTCTAAACACATTAAAAGAATATATAGTCCGTTCACGAAAGGTTGAGCGCATAGTAGGCGTTTGTTTATTTATCTGAAGTTGGCAGTATTTGCTGTCATAACGATGAACAAAGTTAACGTTGCCAAATGTACCCGGCCTCGTCCGACGAGCTTGCGAGTTATCAGACAACTCTGAGCAATATTGACAACATTGCGTATCAATCTGACAAGAAAATAAACAGCATAACCTAAAATCTCAATATACACGGTGGAATATGCCAAATTTCCATAGCCAAACGAAGGCTCAACCTTTCGTGAACGGACTATACATATATTTGCAAAATACCTTTATATATTCGAATTTCAAAATGGATAACAAGGAAAATTATTTGAATATCATCCTCATTTTTTGAAAGGAGAACTCGTTTGCTACTCATCAAAATATATCAGTTCTTGCTGTATCTCGTAATTAAAATATTGAGTTGAAAAAAATTCAAAATTTTTGGAGGTGGGAGTGTGAAATCTGCGTATGTTCTGTGCAGGGTGGGCAAATTCTTTGTCTACCGAAGGGATCTCGGGAACTATAGCAGCTAGAGGAAAACTGATAACACATTTTCAGGCTCTTTTTTCCTGACTAGTCAGTTATGACTGAAAATTGAGAAATTCTCATTTTAACTGATGCTGAATAACTCGCTTGTTTGAATTAGGATTCGAAATCCGTTGTTACTTACATTCTATAGGCACTTTCTAAAGGGTAATTCAAATATAATATGATTGATTTCTTTTAGTCTAGCCATTTTCGATAATTGGGTCGGATTTTCGAATTTTCAAATGTAAAGTATAGTCGAAAGTTCCATCATCTGGTTACATTTTTTACTGCTTTCAAAAATGTCAATATTCACATATGAGTATCACACGAGAAATAAAATTCCTTCAGCTTTTCAGTTCACTGTGGAATTATAAGTAAGCTGGTGTTACCTTAGCAACCGTTTTAATTGCATAGTTCGTGTACTCCACATAATTCTGTGAACTCTTCCTTCTGTGATAGGAATCACCGAATGTCGAAATATAATTTCTGCCGAGCATCGATATGTTTCAATAAAGAATGAAAGACTTTCATGTAATTACTGATGAGAAAATCTATCCCTATTTCTTTATATTAATGAAAGAAATTCAAAAAATTAGCAATAAGAAAAAATATACCGTCGTTAACTATGATTATCACTTTCATAAAAGTATCCCATTAGTGATAATAAACAGATCGACTATTACTAATTTCAAGAAAAACGTTGACAAATTAACCATAGTTACTTTTAAACATTTGAGTAGCATTTACTCAACAATTGGTTATACCAATCATAGAAGCTCCAAAGATAATAGGCGAATTTTGGCGATGTTACCATAGTTACATACTTGATAGTTAATACACGTATGCAGTGTTGCCACAGACAATTTTGAAGTTTCGGTAGAACTGTCGGGGAAAATTCGGTAGATTCCGTAAATTTTCGGTAGATCTATCATTCCACCCATAGGCGTCGAATGGAATAGGGTTTTTGCTTCAAAATTACAATGTAATATTATTATTCTTACCTTTTCTTATAATAATGAATGATTATATCAGAATTTCATACCAGAAAACCAAAATAAATTGTAATATACTTAAAGATGCTAAAAATAAATAACATAACATAAAAGTAGAAAAAGAATTGAATTAAAAAATACCTATATAAAAAGGTATAAATATTAAATCGAAATAACAAAATGTTAATACAAAATGCAGATTATGAAATATCTCAAATTCTACCCATCATGAATTTCATATATAGAACTTTTTTATCACTAATTTTTGCGAAATGTTCTGCTGTCACTTGGATATCGTAACAACTATCATTCCTACCAATATAACTTTGGTGTGTAAAACACCTGATATGGTTTCAGTGCTTAATTTATTCCTCTGCTTTGTCTTCATTAAGTTTATGGCCGAAAAAATTCTTTCAACATTTGCTTCCGTTTTCCCCATTAACGAAAACTGTATCTAACAATTACATTGTTACATAGGTAGTCTTGCAATATGATTATTTCGATCTAATTTCGAATTAACGTTCTTGTGGATGAATTGATTTATGTTAGTTAAAATCTGGACAAATGATTTCGAGATCGACATGCCCACAAAATTCGGTAGAAATTCAATTGAAATCGGTATATCGGTAGAAAGTTTCGAAAATCGGTAGATCTACCGAAATTTCGGTAGCTATGGCATCACTGCACGTATGTTCTGTCAAATCATCACATAGTTACGTGAGTTGACAGAAAATATGTGCATTAACTGTCAAGTATGTAACTATGGTAAGCTGTAGTTACATCGCCAAAATCCGCCTAATGCATAGTATTCAACGGTCGCTATAGTGACGCCAGCCTACTTATAATTCCACAGTAAACTGAAAAGCCGGAAAGGAGTATTTTATTTTTTTCTCATGTGATATTCATGTGAATATTGACATGTGATACATTTTGAAATCAGCAAAAATTTTGTAATCAGATAATGTAACTTTCGACTATAGTTTACATTTGAAAAATCTAAAATCCTACTCATTTCCCGAAAATGGCTAGTCTGAAAAAAATCAATCATATTATATTTGAATTACCCCCAAAAAAATGCCTGTAGAATATAACAACGGATTTCGAATCTGAGTTCAAACAAGCGAGTTATTCAGCATCATTGAAAATGACAATTTCTCAATTTTGATTTATAACTCAGAATCTATGAAAGATTTAATATTCAAATGATTCGGAAAAATCAGTTTTCTTCTAGCTGCTATAGTTCCCAAGATCACTTCGGTAGACAACGAATTTTGCGCACCCGAAACAGTTTCAAGAACATCTCTTTGTATATTTCTTCAGAAATCACGAATGATCTTTCTGTGTGATTTTGGTATTATAAGGAACCCTTTCAATATCATATTGGCTCTAGGGCGATATTTGCAAGTTCCGTTCTATGGAAAGCACAGGTTATACCAAAAATTGGTCCAGTGATCTTATCTTCAATACCAAATAATGATGTGATGACGTATAATATCAAAACGCTTGAGATGTGTTTATTTTAATATTAAAATTTATTTTTCAGCGCAGATAAAGAGGTTGGTGCTATAGAACAGGCACATGACAGCATAGTTTGGACTTTAGCTTGGCATCCTTTGGGTCATATCTTATGTTCAGGTTCTAATGACCATACTAGCAAATTTTGGACAAGGAACCGTCCTGGGGATTTGATGCGTGATAAATATAATCTCAATACACTCCCTGGTGGTATTGCTGGGTTGGAGGATTTAGATATGGCAGGTAATATAACATTACTCTCACTATGAGGAATAGTAACAAGTTCAGGAGGAGCATTTATTTTGTCCGTCGTTTTTTGAGTCTACCATCGTTTGTTATTTCTAGAAAACTTTTTTGGGTTTCTGAAACAGAAACAATCAAACATTTTTAATTAAGAAAATGCCCCATAAAAAAGTTTCTAGAAATCCCCCCAGATTATATTTCAATCGATTGGGTTTTTAACCAAGAAGTAATTGATTAATTCTCAAACAATGTTGGGCCGTGTCTCCCCCAGAAAATATGAAAAAAAAAGAATCTTTTCTACCTTCCTTATCTGCATGGCGATTTCTCTAACCTCATATAGCCCCCACAAAAAAATTCAATTTGCGCCCATGCTGAGGGATATCTCGGTTTGACTCACTGAAGGAGAATCCGCGATCTAAAATGGTTCTGTCCGGCTGGCCGTGAACACAATAACTATCATTGGTCGCAATGTCGAACATCGGTTTACGCATCTGAGATAAGCTTGTCTGGACTATTAACATACCTAAAAGAAAGTCTCATCCCACTCATTTCTTTGATCTCGACGATATCCTCACTAATTGTGATCAAAAGCATATCGATGGCCTAACTGCAATACCCCGTATCTGAAATAAGTGGATTTTTTGCAAAAATCTTTCGAGACAAAAAAACTCGATATTGTAAATTTTTCCAAAAAACTTTCGTTGCCTGTTACTAAGAAATTATATTAATCTTTCTATGTTCAAGAAAAAAATTTTGTCTTCATTCGTTTTTCTGATTTAAATTCGTATTTTGTCTTCCTCCTGTAAAATTCACTTATTTCAGATACGGGGTATTGCAGTTAGGCCATCGATATGTAGATTTGAGTGAACTTCTTGTCTATATTTCTAACTCAGAGTAAAAAATAAACATAGGTGCCCCTACGCGTGAATGTACCGCATTGTAATCAACCAAGCATTAGAGTGAGATAGAAAGCATTTCACTGCCGCAGCACTGTTAAGTAAGCAATAGGTCAGATTTGCATTTCTACAATTTCAGAATATAATGAAAAAATTTTGTAATTTTGCCATATAATTACCCGAATACCCTAAAGCAACAATAAACTGCCACCAAATCAGTAAAATAAGTAAGTTTATGAACGTCAAATCGAAATTAAAATGTAAACACATTGCCCCGCGAAACTAAACACTAACAGACGATGTTGCCAAAGTGACAGAATTGTCTGTAACAGACGCAAGCTGTTGTATCAGAGTCGGGGAGCAGTAGACCAATTATCCCAATACGGAATAAACATACGCCACGAGTTCGCAACGCCGGAATATTGTTCGCGTGCATAAACAGATTCTACTTGTCTGCATAACAAATGCGTGAAGCCATCTCTAGGTTTACTCTTTACTCTGAGATATATAACATTCTCAGGGGCAAATTTTCCTCAATTTGTGCATTTGATTTGTCGGATTTAATTGGAAAATGAGAATATAATACATGGTAATTCATTAATAGAATATGATACTGAAATTTTCTCAATTACATTCTTTATATTCTTTCAGCGATTGAAGAACCATCGTCAGTTATACCTGGAATGGGTCCTGAAGACAAAGTTGACATAACATCACTCATCTCCGATGGTAATGAAATTATTCCCGGTCTCGACCTAGATACAATAGGGGGTCTCACTAATGAGGATAAGATCAAACCCAAAAAAGTACCCTTCAGCAAACCTATTCCACGTAATTTTCAGGCTCAATGGAATGAGACTGGTGCTGTCGGTAAGAATGAAGTTTTATATTTTAGCAGAGAAAAACCAATAAGTGAATATAAATCATTTCTTCTTTATCAAGTTTCACCTGCTGCTGCTTTCATTTTCTTTCATAATCGCGTGTTTTACATTTCATTACTTGCGTGATCGATCAATTAGGTTTTGGACGACCGGCACTTTTGATTTTGTGTTGTTATTCCAATGTCAGCGAATAAAAACTAATTGTTTTCAAATATTGTACGCAAAAAAATCGGATTCTCCAAATTTTCGGCCATTGTTATTGCGCGAATACAACAAACACGGTAGACGCAAGCTCACCCACGGACACACAAGACGTACGACGTATAGTCGTTCAAGAAAATTTGAGTGCATAGTAGGCGTTTGTTTATTTATCTGAAGTTGGTAGTATTTGCTGTCATAACGTAAAATAAAGTCAACGTTCCCGACTCGTCAGACGAGCTACCGAGTTATCAGAGCACTCTATGCAATATTGACAACATTGCGTATCAATCTGACAAGAAAATAAACAACATAACCTAAAATTTTAATACACACAGTGGAATATGCCAAATTTCCATGGCCAACCGACGGCTCAACCTTTCGTGAACAGACTATACACATACAGGATTTGTACCTATGTCAGCTTAATACCGTAGACTGCTATTATAGTCTACATGTAGTGTGTGAGGGTTAGCTGCTGCTACAATCAAGGATCTGTTGGAGAGAGCATTGCGAGTGCCGTCTAGCGTCTACGCGTATATTCTGTAATTGTAATAGATCGGAAATGAAAAATGTCTGCTTCAGCCCCTTAGCCTATCCCCTAGCTACGTGCCTGGCTAGTGATGAATGAATTGGTACAATTATGTTTAGAAAGGCCATAAAAATTTAGGGGGCGTGGTTCAACCCTTGCCCCCCCAAGCACCACCACTGTCCTATGAGCGATATATGACATGTTATATATTTTTGAAACGAGAAATAAAATAGTGATCATTTTTAAGTAAAATTAAATCATTGTTTCCATAAGAAAAAACAAAATTTCGTATAATAAATCAGGAAGAAAATCCATCAGCACAAATTAAATTGAGCCACTGTATCACTATCAAAAAAGTGTTTGTATAATGTTTTTGTTAGGAACTGAGATAATTACCAAAATTTAGATTTCCCCAAAAGTAAATTTTGGTTTATAACTCTAAAACAAAAGACGATAGAGCAATGAGGTTGACGGCATTTTGAGTTTCTCGAAAAAAGATGACTGCAATGTGCCATTCATTTTTCTCTATTTCATAAGGTTAAAAAGTTCAGGGATCACCAATTCTGGTCACCGCGTACAGGGTGGGCATATTTCCATGTTATAGCACTACAACTTTTAAACCAGAGGAGATAGACAAAATCTGATACCCACTTCTCGGTCTAGTTTTCTGAGAAACTAACAAGAGTATTATTCATTTTTGGTTATCTTCTTTTGTTTTCGAGTTAAAAGCGAAAATTGGAAAAGTGGCGATATCGAAAAAAATGCGTATCTCCGCTAATACTGATGAAAGAGTTCTATATTATACAGGCATTTTTTTGTGTAGAATCCAGTGACGTGCTCGTCATTTTTGCACCATTTTTAATTACGAAGCTATAACCAGGTTATGTTTTTTTAATGGGAATTCTATATTTTTGTGCCATTTTCTGAAAGTTTAATTTTTTCTGCTTTCAAAAATATATAACATTGTAAGGTTTTGTATCAACATGAGATATGAGTATAAAAAATGGTCAAAAACCTATTCTCATCTGAGTCCCAATATTTTCTATGGTTTTCTATGGTTTCTATGGTTGATGGGCACAGAAAAATGGAGCTTCCTATAACAAGAGCAGTCTCCATCCGTCAATCTCATTATTTCTATGCTTTCAACTAATTTCTACAAAATTCCAACATGGATATCTTTCATAATTCTTATATATCCAAATGGATTACGAAATAACGAAAGATCCACATGATCCTCCATTTCAATCGATATAATTAGTTCTAAAGAGATGGATGCAGGAGAATATTTTTATTGCTCTCCAGAATAAATACGCACAAGTGTAATTCTATTTCAAATCGCATATTAAATAACGCACATAGATATGATTAAAGTCATCAATTTAATTAGAATAGCAACAAAGGAAAAATATTTTCCAATACCTAATGGTGATTACAATAATAGGTCAGTAGGTAATAACTTATAATGAGGATCAAGTTTCACAGAAGATGCTCAAATCATTGACCATCCGCAGCAATGCACAGTCAATACCTTTTCTCAATACTTCTTGAGTCGTCTGAATATTGACTTGTACGATTGAATTCTTTCTGGAAAACTATTCAAATAGTCTTGCGATGCTTCATCTTCATTATAATTACATCTAATGTAAAATTCGAGCATGTTGAATTTTTCATTACTCTTACAATTCATTTCAAAAGTAAAAAATATATACGTATTTCGGAACAATTATATCGATGATTTGAATTCAAACTTTCGAATGATTTGGCAAAAGCTCAAATCTATATTACACATCAGTCCATTATTCTTCGACCTTGGAGAAATTGAGCAAAGAGCATAGAAATAAAAATACTACTGGAAAGATATTGTGGTAATTATACGATGCTAAATTTTTCTGTGCTCATCAACAGTTGAAACCGTAGAAAATATTGAGACTCAGAAGAAAATAGGTTGTTGACCATTTTCTATACTCATATTGATAGAACCCATAAAATGTTATATGTTTTTGAAATCAGAAAAAATTAAGCTTTCAGAACATGCCACAAAATTCTAGTGTTTCCATTCAAAAAAACATAGCTTCGTAATTAGAAATGGTGCAAAAAATAAGAGCACGCCACTGGATTCTACGTAAAAAATGCCTGTTTGATGTTTTAATATCAGAATTATCAAAGCTCTATCATCAGTATCGCCACATTTCTAATTTTTGCTTATATCTCGAAAACAAAGGAAGGTACCCAAAAAGGACTACTACTCTAAGAAAAAGAGATCGAGAAGTGGGTATCAGATTTTGTCTATCTCTTCTGGTTTAAAAGTTGTAGTGCTATAACATCGAAATATGGCCACCCTGTACCATGTAAAACTATTGAGCAGCCGCAACTGATTCTAACTAGGTTGTGCAATGCTGCTTGCTGAGTTATATTTTAAGTATTGAAAAATCTGAAATTTCTCTGTTTCTACCCAGGAATAACTGGATACAAAGGCAATATAATATGTTATTGCTGACAAACACAATTGTTCATAGCCATATTCCGTAGAAAGCTAGACAGTTGTTTCAAAAAGTTGTACCTACATTATGAACAATTAACATTCGAAGTTGTATTCAATCATCATGTAGTTCCCTAATAACAAAATTTTTTCTATTAGTCTGAAGGTGTTTTATTCTAGCATTGAAAAATTCATTTGGGGGTTGTTTTCAATGAAGCCCTCGTATTTAATATGCTTGCAATGAATATTTTTTAATTCAAGTTTATATTTCACAGAGGATAATTCTGGATCTATCACGGAAGTCTTAAATCATCTCGTTGAAAATGCTCCTGGTGTTGTACCTTTAGAAAAGATAAATCCGAATGCCATTATTGTTTATGGAAAGTTGATTCCTGTAGAACGTAAGTATTTTTTTTACGTTCAATTACTTTTTTGGCATTTCCTACTTATAAGAAGCATTATAGTATGGCAGCCAAGCGAGGATTTCGGTACTTACTAGAGCGCGGCAAATTAATAAACAGGGTGATGCCTTTCACTTGGTTGAGTACCTATACAGGGTGGCCGGACGATTGACGTCCAAAAGAAAAAAACAGATCCCTCGTCTCATGGGGTATTCGAATCACCCCCATGTATGTTATGCGATTTTTCACGGTTTCCGAGTTATGATTTTTTTATAAACTTCTGAGAATTTTCAACTTGACCATATTAAAAAAGATATTAAAAAAAGTACAAGAGTTTTCTGATATATTTTTTCTGTAAATAAATCGCCATGTACTTTTATACATAAAATAACCAGCATCGTAACTGGGATAAAAATTATGGAAATTTGGTCTCAAGTGAAAAAGTTACGTATTTTGGTTCACGATCTAAATTTTCCGATTTAAATTAAAAATGTGAACAGGCTACTTCATGGTTTCTTAGTAGGCTTAAAAACTGCACTCAACACTCAGCTTTCAGAATCATTAATGAAAAATGGTACTCCACAGTATACTTCTGCTAGAATTAGCCTTCGAAGTCAGCTAGTGGATAAAATCAAAGAACTTGACATTTACTCAAGAATAAGTTTTTGCCATTTTAAGATTTTTCTGATCAAGTTATGATATAAAATGCTGAAAATTAATGAAAATAAGCATTAGAAGAAACGTTTTAGATAGGAAAAAAAGGTATGGCAATAAATCACACATCATGTAGATAAAAAGAAACTTATTTATAAAATTCACAATAGGTTTTCAAAAAGGCCACCTTCAGCCTCAATACACGTCATTCTACACCTTCCCAAAATTTATTTATTCATTTATTTTTTTTTATTGTAATTTTTATAAATTAATTTTTTTATCTACATGATGTGTGATTTATTGCCATACCTTTTTCTTTTCTTATCCAAAACTTTTCTCCTAAAGCAAATTTTAAGCATTTTCTATCATAACTTGATCAGTCAAATCTTAAAATGGCAAAAAATAATTCTTGAGTAAATGTCTAGTTCTTTGATTTTTTCCACCTCGCTGACTTTGGAGGCTAATTCTAGCAGAAGTAGACTGTTGAGTACCATTTTTTATTAATGATTCTGAAAGCTGAGTGTTGAGCGCAGTTTTTAAGCCTACTGAGAAACCATGAAGTAGCCTGTTTACATTTTTAATTTAAATTTGAAAATTTAGATCATGATCCAAAATATGTAACTTTTTCACTTGAGACCAACATTTCTATAATTTTTATCAAATATACGATGCTGGTCATTTTATGTATAAAAGTACATTTCATGGCGATTTATTTACAAAAAAAATATATCAGAAAACTCTTGTACTTTTTTTTAATATCTTTTTTAATGTGGTCAAGTTGAATATTCTCAAAAGTTTATAGAAAAATTCATAACTCGTAAACCGTGAAAAATCGCATAACATACATGGGGGTGATTCGAATACCCCATGAGACGAGGGATCTCTTTTGGACGTCAATCGTCCGGCCACCCTGTATATACGGCCACCGGTCAAGGATGAAGAATCAGATTAGTAAAAAAAATATCGATCATTTGATGTTCTCCAATCCGCCAGATTGAGGTAGGGTGGGTTAGTTAAATGCTGAAACGTGTATATTCCCTTAACCTGACAATTTGAGAGTGACGAAAAGAAGTGGAAAGGCTAGAAGTTTAAAAAAAACGTCATCTGTAAGTTTGGCAGTGCCGTAGATTCTATCGCGCCAATATAAAACGATGCCCTTCTGTAATCCCGTCATAATTTGATATGTCACTCGCCGACAGATGTCAAACTCAACATAAATTAGAGAGGGCTTTCCTATCCCTTTAATTGTCAGATTCGGCGAAACCCTCCAAATTATAGTCAGATTGAGAGACAGCACGACTAGGCCATACAGATGTATTTCAAAATGGCGTACGACCACCCCCATAAATTATATGACATTTTTTGCTTCTTATCATCTAAGCTTCGCAACCCAATAGGTCACTCGAATAAATCCCGATTTAGCTACGTGGGCTCCCCTACTATTAAATCAATCAAGAAAGCAATATTTTTTATGAATTGACAAAATTTTGAAACAAAACAGTCATTCAATGTTCTAGTTTATTAATCGCTAAATTAATAATTGAGTTGCTCACAAGATTTTTCCGAAGACCTCATTATGAATTGAAAATCCTATCATATTCATAACATCTTGATATGGGCAGGGTAATTTGTTTTCAAAGATAAGAGAAATATATCCCCCCAAGAAGATCCATTGTTAGATCCAGAAGTGAGTAGCTATGATGTCTTTACACCCCTAGCTGTGCCAATTTCCGAAAACTAAATTATTGATGATCTTGCAAGAAGACCAGGGCTACTTTATTTTGACTTTGAATTTGCTTCCTTGTGATAGATTAATCTTGTGAGCATCTCTGGTTCCATAGCCATTTCAACAACTTTGATTCATTAATGTATTGATGCTGATCAAATGAACAACTGGGAAGAATATACCTTTAAGTAATTTTTTTTTCAGCTGGTTCGAAACTTGAGCAAGCTATAGCAGACGGACCTGAAGCCTTACAAAAATATATAGATTCAGGAGAAATAGAAGAACTTCATGATGTGATGCCTATCAAGGATGATAACGAAGAAGATTATTTAATTGATCCATCAGATAAAGAAGCAGTTTTATCGAACAATTTCTCAGCTACAACTGGAGTTGTTACTCAAAATACCTCCTCCACTGGTAACAGTGATAATGATTTTTGGATGAAAAATGCAAATGTTAATAACAAACCTGGGGATAACGATATCCGAATGAATGTAGATTTCAGAAACAATCGCAAACAGGATATGGATTTTCGATCCAGGGATATTGGAAATCAGGGTAATATTTCAATGCAAGATGAAGATTTTAGGCAATTTGATAACGAATTTATAGAAGAGGAGGATTCCAGGGACCAATATGATGAAAATAAAGATTATGATGATGATTATTATGAGGAACCAGAAAGATGGCAAAGAAACGGACAACCCAGTCAATTTAATGTCAATAGAGATTTCAGAGTTCATCCACCTAACTTCAGAGAAGGTGGTAACTTTAAGAGGAACGAGAGAAACTTCGGACAAAAAGACGGAAATTGGAATAATTCTCCTAATAACTTTAGGGGTCCACAAAATGAAGGATTCAGAGCAGGACCTCCCCCTGATAGGTTCAGAGGTGCTATGAATAATGAAAACTTCAGAACGCCAAACAATGATTTTCGAGGTGGTCCTCCCAACAATGACTTTCGAAGTGGACCACTACATAACAGTGATAATTTTAGGGGTGGTCCACCCAATACAGACTTTCGCAGTGCCCCCCCGTCTAATGGTGATAATTTCAGAAGTGGTACCGCACCCATTAGTGACAATTTCAGAGGTGGCCCACCACCTAATAGTGATAACTTCAGAGGAGTTACGCCAAACAGTGATAATTTCAGAGGGATTCCCCCAAATGGTGACAACTTCAGAAGTGCTATCCCACCAATAAGTGATAATTTTAGGGGAGGTCCACCACCAAATGGGGATAATTTCAGAAATTGCCCCCCAGATGACAGTTTCAGAGGAGGCCCCCCCACTGATAATTTCAGAGGTCAACGTGTATGGAGAGGAATAATGAGGGGTGGACCAAGGGGCGGTAGATCAAGAGGAAGAGGCGGTCCTGATATCAATAGAGGGCGTGGCGCCCCAAGAAGAGGTGGCCTCAACAGAGGTGGATTCTAGACTGTTGAAATTTTGTTCCATGAAAACAATGGGTCTGAGCTGAATTGTAAATTTCATACCCTTTTCTATGAATTGTAAATATTAATTACGGGATTTCACTAGTTTCACTCGTGCTCAGAAACATTTAAGTATTGAATTATATGAATCAGAATAGAATCGGTTTTGTTGTAATAATGTTTCTATGTCTTTTAATTATCTCATTTGAATCAACATTTCGTTTCGAATAGTTTTAAAATAAAAAGGGAAAACATCTAGTTCGTATTTGATTCTACCCTTTATATACTAATGGACTTTTAAGTATCACCGTTATAATAGTATATTTTCATTTTGGAGTCGCCAGACATTGTTCACGCGATATTATCTGTTTAAAACAGATTATAGAGAACATATTCAACAATAATCAGAAAGTACAACTAATTCTTGTCTCTGAATCTACAGTCTATCCAAATCCGCAGGCCCGGCGCTAGTAAATTTGGCGCCTGAAGCAAGGAATTTTCGGGCGCCCCTAGCCCTACCATCAGAAGCATCGACAATACGATCAAACCCCATCATCACACAGCTCCCCCTTTTTGGATAAAACAAAACAGCAAAAATAAAACAACAAAAATTTCAATTCATTTCTACCAGATTATTAAAATATCTGTAATGGGATTTCGCAATTTTCATTTTATTCTTGTGTGGTGAAGATTTCTCAATCTAACAAAACACGAATTATTTCATTTAATTCATGCAAACCAAGGATCTAAGTTATCACATCACACATTTCCAGAAAAAAAAACATTATATTCGTAAAATATAAATCCCCATAGAAAAAATTTAAGGGAGTATATTTATAAACATTTTTATGAAAATAACATCAAACAATAAAAAATATTCATGAATAAAAACAAAGAGAACAGAACAATTCAGCCTATCTAAGTACGAAAAATATAACATTCTAAAAATTCGTCAATCACATAAGTTATATTTATCACAATACTAACGCACAAACTCGTCAGCACACTACAATAACCACACACGTCTGGATTTGATACGGGCAAAATCATCAATGATATCGTCAAAACAAAGTTTTTCGTTAATTTTATGTTCAATAGCAATTATTGCTAAGTCAGAAAATCTTTCCTGGTGCATCACAGAGCGCAAATAATTTTTAATTTTGAAAACGAACGTTCTCCACTAGCTACTGTCACCGGCATTGTGATGAGTATCCGGAGAACAATCACAATTTTTGGATAATTTTCTGATAAGTTGCTCTCCTCCAAATAATTTAACATCTAAATATACTCCGTTCACGAAAGGTTGATCCGTCGGTTGGCCATGGAAATTTGGCATATTCCACTGTGTATATTAAAATTCTAGGTTATGTTCTTTATTTCCATGTCAGATCGATACGCAATTTTGTCAATATTGCATAGAGTTCTCTCATAACTCGCAAGCTCGTCGGACGAGGCCGAGTACCTAAATTCGGCAACGTTGACTTAATTTTACTTTATGACAGTAAATACTGCCAACTTCAGATAAATAATGAAACGCCTACTATGTGCTCAACCTTTCTTGAAGGGACTATAGGTGACTTTTCTTATTCCAAATTGTGACTCAAAGGAAGCAATTCTGTGACAAGATTTTTGGATTCGATATCATCTCCTAATTTCTCAAAGATTCTATCACACTTTTGAATAATTGATGTTGGAAATTGGAATTTGTTTTTGTTTAATTTAAAAATCAGGGAGTCAGCTCGACCACCCTGTATAAAGATAAGTTGAATTTTCGTTCATTATGTTGTATCTGTGAATTATTATCTCGCATCAAGCGCGACAGAAAAACCGGTTTAATGGAAAGGAGCGGGAGTTGAAATCACAGTGAAAATTCAATACGCAGCTCGCCGTTACAAAAATCAGGCATTTTCACGCATCTCAACAAAAAGGGTTATAAACAATCGAGAAAGATTTGTAATAGCGTTTTCTTTTGGGAAAACTGGTGCGCACCAGAATTGCCCCAGTGCAATATTTTGTGTTCCATTGGTACAAAGAACAATGAAATGCCCATCAAAAATTGCACTCATGTTGCACTGGGACAATTCTAGTGCGCACCAGTTTTCCCAAAAGAAAACGCTATCAGACATATCTGCAGTCACGTGACAAAAAATCTGTCCGATCTGGGATGTAATTGCCGAACGCGTCTTGGTCTTATGTTAGTTCAATTTCGATTTCCGCCACCAGAGTGCGTACCGTTGGTCAGCAGAAGCCAATTTGTCTACGATCATAGATAAATAAAAAAAGATATCTATGATCCTTTATTTTGTCTTCTGTGGTCCACAACGGCTTAGTTTTCCCGCCAATAATAAATAAACATTACTGGGTGTTCTGTGTGTGTGACTGTGTGAATATTCAAGAAATACACAAATAAAACGAAGGAATATTGTGCGGTATCATACTTTTATATTTGGATTTGAAATTTTATTGGTTATAAGAAAATGGATACAGATACAGAAACATTGAAGCACAACTTGGAAGATGCGTTGAGAGAATATCTAGATTTCCTAGACGATGAGGAAGATCAAGGGAAATACTCGCAGCTTGTTACTGAGATGGTGGCAGAAAAAAATAGGAGGCTCTTAGTTAATATCAATGATTTGAGAGCGAAAAATCCTTCTAGAGCAAAAAATTTACTGACCAATGCGTTTGAAGAATTACTTGCCTTTGAAAAGGCACTGAAGGAATATGTATCTAGATCAGATAGTGAATTTACAAAGAATAATGAGTTTTTCATTGCATTTGAAGGAAGTTTTGGTAACAACCATGTAACTCCACGTACATTAACATCTAAATATCTTGGTAATTTAGTTTGTTGTGAAGGGATTGTGACAAGATGTTCTTTAATTCACCCTAAAATCACAAAGAGTGTGCATTATTGTCCAGCAACTAAAAGAGTGATGGAAAGGAAGTATGCTGATTTAACTTCTTTAGAAGCATTTCCTTCATCGGTAGTTTATCCAACTCAAGACGAAGATGGTAATTTGTTGGAGACTGAATACGGCTTATCACAGTTTAAAGATCATCAAACTTTATCAATTCAGGAAATGCCAGAGAAGGCCCCAGCTGGTCAATTACCTAGATCTATTGATATTATTTGTGATAATGATTTAGTTGATAAATGTAAACCAGGGGATAGAATTCAAGTTGTAGGAAATTTCAGGTGTATGCCAAGCAAACAAGGAAGCTACACCACTGGAACATTTCGAGCTATCATAATAGCTAATAATATTACCCAAATCAGTAAAGAAGCAACTCTGTCCATTTCAAGAGATGATATACTTAAATGCAAAAAACTAGCTAAGTCAACTGATGATATATGTGGTTTATTAGCAAAGTCATTGGCACCTTCCATCCATGGTCATGAATATATAAAGAGAGCTATTTTGTGTCTACTCTTAGGAGGTGTCGAAAAGAATTTGCCAAATGGTACAAGGTATGTATTTTTCATATTTCATATCAAATTATCAGTGGTGAACAATGTTTTTTTCTCTATAAATTCTTTCATCAATTGTCTAATTATTTTGTCTGGGATGATCTCAAACTATATAACTATTCATTCCTGAGCTGTTCCAAAGCTTCATGTTCCTGGGTTGAGCTAAATGCGCAAGCTTCAAAATAGAGCAAATTCAGGTTTGGAATTTTTAGACTTTTTTGTTGTTATCATGTTAGTCATGATATTATGGCGGAGGTTGAGGAGCTAGCACAAAAGTTGATATGTCATTCGAAAGACCACTAAATGAGGTCATTTTTACTGAAAAGAAAATGTGTGTATAATTATAAATATTTCATTGAAAAAACCATTGGAAAAATAGGACTAATTTTGTTAACTTCAGAATCGTGATATTCATCTCCTTACCACTCATGCAATAAGAGTTTTTTCTACGCGCAGACTCTCTTAACTTGTAGCCAAGTTATTGTCCTTTCTGAATATGTGGTCAAATTTGATAAGACTATAAGGAAAACTGAATAATGATCATTTTAGTGGAAAAAATCGAAATATTTTGTGAAATCAAGAAATGTTGTCATGATGTTAGCATGCTAGCCATGATATGGCAGATGATGAGCAGCTAGCACTAAAGTTGTTATGTCATTCGAAAGTACACTTAATGAGGTAGTTTTTACTTAAAAGAAAACGTTTGCATAATTATTAATATTTCATAGAAAAAACTATTGGAACAATAGGACTAATTTTGTTAACTTCAGAATCGTGGTATTCATCTACGTACCACGTCCCTAATAAGAGTTTTTCTTCATACGGACTCCCACATCTTGTGTTAAATTTATTGTCCTTTCCGCATATGTGGCCAAATTTGGTGAGACTATGAAGAAAACCGAATAATGATAATTTTAGAAAAAAACTATTTCGTGAAATCAAGAAATGTTAAATTGAAGAATAACTGTTAACATTTTGACCAAGTGTTCGGAGAGATTATGTGTTGCAAATCATTCGCACAATCCCCCCTTGAAGTTTGGCCACTTTAAAAGTATACACTACATATGGTTCACAATATTATAATAATTCATCAATTTCTTCCTTAAATCTTCTATGGTGAACAATAGATTGAATTTGTCTAGTGTGCCCAGAGTTCTATTGCCATGTATTCAGGGCCTTTCTCTCGAAGTGATGTTGAGTGACTAGGGTCAGGTATGGATATACAGTGGAACTTCCCGAACTCGAATCTACAAGGGACAGTACTTTCACTTCGAGTTAGGGAATATTCCAGTTACAGAAAAATTCTATTAATTGAGATTTGTGAATAGAACTTATTTCGTTTTTAAATTATATGTATATGTGATTTTAAATGTATCACTAAAACACGGCTACATCTACATCATGTAATAAAAACGACATGAAAAAACAAAACATGTAAATTTATTACAAATTCATATGTATTCTCATTTTATGAAATCTATAATTTTCATTTTTCAAAATACGGAACACTTATTTTTATCTAAGAAATTATCTATTACACTTAACGACGCGTGTGCTGCAAACGGAACATTGAAAAAAAATACTCTTAGTGAAAGATCAGTTTGATAACGGGAACAGTATAGAATCTTGAAGATCTGATCTCTTAGCATGAATAATATATACAGATTTGGAAATTCACATGGGAAACATTGAACAGTTGTATATTAGAGATACAGGATGTTTCATCATAAACTGGACAAACATATTATATTTTCGTGTAGAGGATATCGGGAGAATCATTTTGCCTTATAGAATATATCCCGTTTTCGAAGCATAAGCGAGATACAGGGTGTCAAATGTCTTTTTTGAGCAAGATTCTTATGAGTGTGGTCAGTTATGTATAACAGTTGGTGTAACAGTTTTTGGTCAAATCTCAGTATTTTTGGGTCCTCTATTCAGAAAAGTTGACGAACTCCGAAAAAAAATTACAAAATGGCGGAAGACCTGCATGTTCAAAATTTTTTTTTTGCGGTTGTCAAATTGACTTTTGTTTTCTGAATGAACACAATTTTCTAAGAATTTCTGTGAAAAATTTTTTTCAAAAATCGAACACAAATTTTTTTTTACATGTCTACAGCGATGAAAAAATTTCACTCGAAAGGGATGAAATTTTGTACAATTGTACTTCTTGAATTATCAATCACGAATATGAAAACAGAATTGTAAAATATCGAACGGTTTCGTTACTATAGTCATTCAAATGTTTCGTTCAGACCTCTGAACTAATGGAAAAAAAAATTGTTTTGAGTTCTAGAGTCAGAATAATTACATTATTGGCATGTTAAAACATTCTGAATGAATTTATACAAAAAAAAATCAGTGAAACTTAGTTGGGACTCGAACCGACGTAGGTATTAAATAGGGAAATGGCACTGTTCTAAGGATAATAATATTCGTTGCCAGGCAACGGTAGTTTGTAGTTCGAGTCCCAACTAAGTTTCACTGATTTTTTTATATAAATTCATCAAGAATGTTTTAACATGCCAATAATTTGATTATTTTGACTCTAGAACTCAAAACGAATATTTTTTCATTATTTCAGAGGTCTGAACGAAACATTTGAATGACTGTAGTAACGAAACCGTTCGATAGTTTACAATTCTGTTTTCATATTCGTGATTGATAATTCAAGAAGTACAATTGTACAAAATTTCATCCATTTCGAGTGAAATTTTTTCATCGCTGTAGACATGTAAAAAAAATTTGTGTTCGATTTTTGAAAAAAAATTTTCACAGAAATTCTTAGAAAATTATGTTCATTCAGAGAACAAAAGTCAATTTGACAACCGCAAAAAAAAATTTGGAACATTGCAGGTCTTCCGCCATTTAAAAAATTTTTTTTCGGAGTTCGTCCACTTTTCTGAATTAATAGAGGACCCAAAAATACTGAGATTTGACCAAAAACCGTTACACCAAGTGTTATACATAACTGACCACACTTGTAAGAATCTTGCTCAAAAATGACATTTGACACTCTGTATCTCGCTTATGCTTCGAAAACGGGATATATTGTATAAGGCAAAAATGATTTTCTCGATGTCCTCTACACGAAAATATATGTTTGTCCAGTTTATGATGAAACACCCTGTATATACGTGCTGCGCAACTGCTTGAATCTGGTTGCAATAATGTAGTGTTGTTCTCTCTTATCTTTGGGAGTGGCTTAATTCAATTAGTATGGTTAGCAGGTACCTGATTCGAGTATTACGGGCAGTCAGACGCATTAAATAATTCGTTGCGACTACTGCAGGTTCCTTACCGTACTGCTTGAAGTAAGCCACTCCCAACGTTAAGAAAGAGACAACACTACATTATGTAATCGGACAACTGGATTCAGTCAGTTACGTAGCACATAAATCACAGAATATACAACTGTTCAACTGGACGGCTAAATTCTCTGTCTGATGCATTGAATATTAGCTTTGTTTTGGTTCCGATGTGAAATTTCAAACATGTATGTTGTGATATTCAGTTATCTCCTAAGCTGATCAACATGTTTATCACACCTATACAGGGTGGCAATTTGAATTTTTTTATAAATTCATCTAGAATGTTTGGACATTCCAATAATTCAATTATTTTGACTCTAAAACTCGAAACAATTTTTTTTATTCTTTCAGAGGTCTAAACGAAACAATAGAATGACTGTAGTAACGAAACCGTTTGATATTTTACAATTCTATTTTCATATTCGTGATTGATAAATAAAGAAGAAGAATTGTACAAAATTTCATCCATTTTGGATGAAATTTTTTATCGCTGTGTTCATTGAGAAAATAAAATTCAATTTGACAACCGAAAAAATATTTGGGACATTGCAGGTTTTCCGCCTTTTTGTAAATTTTTTTCGGAGTTCGTCAACTTTTCTGAATAAAGGACCCAAAAATTCATATTAAATAAATTAAATATATTTCTTTGAAATGATAGAAATAAAAGTAAAACACTATAATTATTACATCTAAAATTACATCTGCTATACCTTCTAGCTTTAGTGAAAACCTAATGCGGCCCATACACAAGCTTGTTTTTCGGCGTTCTGGCAGCTAGCGTTTTGCGAGCGTCCTAGACGCTCGTGCAATTTTGACCACACACAAGCGTCTCAGACCTCAGTAGCTCACCGATCGCTGACGAGAGATCGAGTTATACGATCAGTCTCTGCCAACTTTTCACCATTTTTATAGTGAATTTTAATAATTTCAATGCGTTCTTGAAGCATGTATCGTTCCATTTTTATTGATGGCGTAGTCCCTTTATAAGTTATGTTAATGTTTAGAAACAGCAACGTATGTAGAGCTAGAGGAAGCCATTTGGCATTATTTTTCGTACATAAATTTCACAACTGATATTTCAATTAACAATAAAAAGTTTTTCAAAATGAATGCAAATTAGGTGTTTTATATATTCTCAAAAAAGACACGTAATTTCAAACATTCTTTATGTTATTCATCGATCTTAGCAGAGTGTTCGCTTACAGGTCGATTTAAGGAAATGAAACCTCCTGGTTGGCCAAACGATTGAACTCTTTTTGCACCCGACTTTTCCGTAGCTCGTAACTTTTTGTATTCTTTACGGAATGAGTCTCGGAGGCTTTTTATTTTTTTCTTTACGAAACCAATATCGCATTCATCGTTATATTGTTTACATAAAGCTTACAAATTTTTCGAAGGCTTTATTCTTTAGTGTTCTGTTCGAATATTCTTTGCTCTTAATCATCCACAAACACTTATTCTTTTTAAATAATTCTATAAAATTTGTAAGGAATTCTTCTGAATGTGGAAATCTTGCATGATTCTCTGTCATTCTAGACGCTCTCACACACACACACACACACACACAAGCGTTTTTCATGCGTTTCGCCGGCTATCTTGACGCTAAAATCAAACACGTTTGATCTTGGCGTCCGGCGTTGCGTCCAGCTCGGCGACTCGCCAGCGTGGCAGACACAGGCGTTTTTCGGGCTACTTTTGGGCGTTTTGGTCGCTTGCGGTGACGCTAGCTGCCAGAACGCCGAAAAAGTAGCCCGAAAAACGCCTGTGTATGTCTATCCGCTGCCACGCTGGCGAGTCGCCGAGCTGGACGCAACGCCGGACGCCAAGATCAAACGTGTTTGATTTTAGCGTCAAGATAGCCGGCGAAACATTTGAAAAACGCTTGTGTGTGTGAGAGAGCGTCTAGAATGGCAGAGAATCATGCAAGAATTGCACATTCAGATTCAGAAGAATTTATTACAAATTTTATAGAACTATTTGAAAAGAATAAGTGTTGGTGGGTGATTAAGAGCAAAGAATATTCGAACAGAACACTAAAGAATAAAGCCTACGAAGAATTGTTAGCTTTATGTGAACAATATAACGATGAATGCGATATTGATTTCGTAAAGAAAAAAATTAAAAAGCATCCGAGACTCATTCCGTAAAGAATACAAAAAGTTACGAGCTACGGAAAAGTCGGGTGCAAGTACGGATGACATTTTAAACCTCTATCGTCAGCGATCGATGAGCTACTGAGACGCTTGTGTGTGGTGAAAATTGCACGAGCGTCTAGGACGCTCGCAAAACGCTAGCTGCCAAAACGCCGAGAAAGTAGCTTGTGTATGGGTCGCATAAGAATCTGAAATAAATTGGTACCTACGAGCTCGAAAAAGTAGTTGTTTTTTTACTCTTTGTTACACACTCAAGGAGCATCAATAATTTCATAAATATGTGTGCGTAATACAGTGGAAAAATCGAAGCATTTTCCGTATTCCCAAGTTTAGCGAAACGAAATCTAATCAGTACTTATACCATCTTTTTAGACATCTCATTTTCAAAGACTGACTGACGTCGGTACAAATAGGCTTCTGTGTGCTGGTATTATTGAAACTTAAATATTTTCACATTCTCGATGTGATGACTGAAAACCAGTAATTTACTAATCTACAGGGTGTTCCAACAAAGGTTATCTCCTCTTTAGGATAGATAGAAAACTAAAAAGTAATTGGGGATTAATTAGTTGAAAATATTTCGTAGTGCCAAACTTATTCAAGATGTTGAAGAAAAAAAATACACATCTTTTCAGGTTTTGCCGAAACAACTGACAACATTGCAATGAAATTTATGCGATATATTTTGGAAGCTGATACATCTAATGGTTTTGTTTTAATGTCTGGCCATCATAGAGGACGCTAGTTACACGGTTCGTACCAAACAAGTATTACTACCAACTAGTATTGAACATAACTTTTTTAATATGAGATTCATTGAGCAAAATTTCAAGTGAACAAGAAAAATGTACTCTTCGAAAAATATTTTTGATTTTTAATGGCCTCATAGCTGACTCCCAACCGTAAAACCGTAAAATCTAAAAATTAGATAGATAGAATCCGTAAAAACAGAGGACATTTTGAACATCTCCTGTAATTGGATTCCATTTTATGTGATTACCCTTCTTTTAAATTAAATTAATGTAAATCTTTTTCTTAATTATTATATTTATCATTACGTCATACAAGCATCAGGTATTAATTCATAATTTTCAAATCAAAATATTTCGAAAAACGGTATACACTATCGAGTTTTCTCAATAGTACTTTTTTGGTGTGAAATTGAATGATGTTTAAGTTCATTTGAAATGTTGTTCAATAAATCTAATATTAAAAAAGTTATGTTCAATACTAGTTGGTACGAACCGTGTAATCTCCCATCCTCTATGAGAGTCAGACACAGTGACGGCTCGTGCCCTCCAGATGTGGGTCGGCCAGACAAAAAAAAATATATTAATAGCAATGATTTTTTTATTCGCGATTGTGAACCGTTAATTTTTTTCCGCCATCACAGCCGCGTCGTCATTGGTTTGTCCTAATAATTTAGTCAATATATTAAAATGATTGAAATTGTCTAAGTTACCTAGCGAAAATATCATTCGCGGATCAAATTTTACTAACATCGAAAAATCCTCAAAAATCGTTCCGATGTTTCACCGTCTCGTCAACATTTGACAGAAACATCTAATATCTATTGTCTCGTTTATTTCCCGAGAAGAGTATGTTGCACTGTCTATTTCCTCATCTCATAAATTCATTCCCTCACCGAATCAATTAAAACACTCTGTATGGTTCATTACAAACCAAAAAATACTGAGGACGCCGAAGAATGAAATCTTCTTCTGAAGTCGTGGCGATTTAACGAGCTCCTTGAAATTCTCATAAATGTCTCTTGTGTCAATAGAAAAAGGATCAACAATTCAAAATATTTTGTTTTCCGACTCACCAAGTCGCAGCTACTTGACACGATAACCTCCCTTACATGTGCTCGATATTTCAAATTTAACAATCAAATAAATTCGTAATGAACCTACGGAAATAGCCAAAGAATTTGAATTACAGTAATTACACGTGGGCACTTTGTCTCCGCACTGTCAACTTACCCCTTAGAAACACTAACTAATGAATAACCCTATTCAATTCCTTATACATATGCGAAGATCGCGAAATGCGCTGCTAGATGATATCCCTCTTCTCTGGTACGGCCTGCCGACCTAGCCGCGTATTCTAGACATTTTGAAATCGCGATGTTCCTAATGTTAATAATATATTGATGATATTTTCATGGTCAAAAAATCAATAACTACTATCGAACGGTAAGAAACCGATCTTTCCTGTAATAGTTATAAATAACTATTCATTTAATCAGTGAATATTTGGTGAGAACTGTGAAAACTAGGTACTTCTGCTTGCAGCAGGGATGGCCTGCCGACCGTGACTATTGGGAAGCAACCTACTATCGATGCGTTGTACCGTTCTACTGAGTGGCCGTATTCTGGACGTATGTCGTAGTATCGCTTCATTTACGTACTGCTAGTACGGCCGACGGCTGTGGGCCGACCCTGGTGTCACAATTGTAACATTTGTGTTACATTTCAAATCTAGTGTTACGGTGTAACGTACAATTCTAATCAGTTTTCGGTGATGTTGCGAAATGTTACCATTTATAATTTTGGTGTGTTACAATTTATTGAAGGGCAAGAACGAAGGTGCTTTGGAAATATACTATTAGGTAAGACGGAACGAAAATGTTCGGCGGAATAAGTTATATTTTCCTGTTCTGAGTGGAAATATTAAATATCCAGGCAATTTGAAATCGAAATCGATCATTCAGAATGAGTTTGAAAAAATTGAATATCTAGAATTATTTTTATTTCCCGAGTATTTTTGGGTCGGCCCGGCCGACCCTGCCGACCCCGACGAGCCGTCACTGGTCAGACATAAAAACAAATTCATTGGATGTATTAGCTTCTAAAACTTATTCGTCTAAAATTTCATTGCAATGTTGCCAGTTGTTTCTATAAAATCTTGAAAAATGTGGAATATTTTTTCTTCAATTCTTCAATCTTGAGTTCGGATGGCGCTACGAACTTTTTTTACTGAACAAACCCCAATTATTCTTCAGTTTTCTTTCTATCCCAGATAGGGTATCACCTTTTTTGAAACACCCTGTCTGTTGATGAGATTTTCTGAGACCTAATTGTAACCTGATTCTGAGAAAAAATGTTTGCCTCGAAAACACCCGATTTCCGAGCTATAACCCCAAAACATTATTCCGTGTGACAAATTGATGGAAAAGATCCAGGGCTAAATAGGATACCCAAAATCTCTTTAAAAAACAATTTTTTGGATTTTCTAAACATGCCAAATGGTGGTTCTCTGTAATATTTTTATTTTTTTGAACCTGTACTACTGATACTAAGTAGTTACGGGGGGTTAACAAGGTTACAGCTAAATTGAAAGATCATATTGCCACAGATTCGTCGATCAGAATAAAAATATTTCGGATCTTGCTATGATATCAATACCTTTATCTTAGTATTATTGTTATGAGCAACCAGAATTGCACTGAATATCTGCTAGATAACTATCAGCAAATTTAACATCATGTGTATGGTGGCTACATTATTGTGTATAACGCTGATCTATTGCTTTTGAATGGGTCATGAGAGCCGAGATTCCTTTTTGAATGTATTATTTTTTACTGCTGCTCAGAACTCTCACATCGTATGCACGGTTTTTTTAAATATTTTTCGACTGTTCAAAAACTTTTCAGCAGAAAATGAAAAATATTCCGAAGAACCTGAACTATAATTTTTTGCATTTATGTATTTTAACTCAATCGCAGATATTCGTTTCAGGGATAAAATTTCAAAAAATTCTCTTTTTTCTGTCCCTTTCTGTTCATGGTGAATTTTATGTACCTATTATTAACTATGCACTCTTCTGACATATTACACGAATACCTTTTTGCTTGTGCAAATCACCCCTTCAGCATTCCTTAGCTAATTGAAAACAAAAATGAATACTTTTTCTGAACAGCTTTTATATTGGTGAGCCGTGGTTCTTGACAGTTGAATAAAACAACATATTCATAATATGTACAATTTATTTTTATTCAAAAATAAATTAATTTTTTTAAGATCATTGGCCTATTGCACCAAAATACTTTGCAACTTTTCACTTCGCACTTTGCATTCTGACAAATATCGAAAGTGAAAATTAGTTATGTTGCACAACATTTCTCCCAATATTTAATTTCTGCGGAGTACTTTTCACTATGCACTTGACTTTTCACATTGTATTTTTCAATTATGAATGCGTTTGATGCAACTTAATTCATTTGAAAAGTGAAAAGTTGCAAAGTGATTGGTGCAATAGGCCCCTGGTGCCCACCAATCTAGAATATACTTAATCACTCATCATGCACAAGATGGCTAATATGCTCTTAAGAAGAGTGAAACGAATAATGTACTACAATTGAATGCCCCATGATTTAATAATTAATAAAACTTTAGCTTCATGGGTTCTTTAATGTTTCAGATTGAGAGGAGATATCAATGTATTACTTATCGGAGATCCATCAGTAGCCAAGTCTCAACTATTGAGATATGTTTTATGTACTGCCCCAAGGGCAATACCAACAACAGGTCGAGGATCATCCGGTGTAGGTCTTACAGCTGCTGTGACAGTAGACCAAGAAACTGGAGAGAGGAGACTAGAAGCAGGAGCTATGGTCCTTGCAGATCGTGGTGTTGTGTGCATAGATGAATTTGATAAAATGTCAGATATCGATAGAACAGCAATTCACGAAGTAATGGAACAAGGTAGAGTGACAATAGCCAAAGCTGGTATTCATGCTAGCTTGAATGCAAGGTGTTCTGTGCTAGCAGCAGCCAATCCAGTTTATGGAAAATATGATCAATATAAAACTCCCATGGAGAATATTGGTCTCCAGGATTCTCTCCTTTCACGTTTTGATTTATTATTTGTAATGCTGGATTCCATAAATGAAGATAGGGATCTAATAATTGCTGATCATGTAGTTCGAATGCATCAATACAGAAACCCTTCAGAACAAGATGGTGAAGTGTTACCAATGAATCCTAATGCAGAAATATTGAGTACGACCAATCCCGATGAAACAGAATTAGAGAAAGAAACACCCATGTATGAACAATATGATACCTTGTTGCATGGAGGTACAAGGCGAAAATCTGATAAAATTTTGAGTGTGGAATTTATGAGAAAATACATACATTTTGTTAAGATTTTAAAACCAACATTAACAGAGGAAGCTTCAAAAATAATTGCAAGTCACTATGCTTCGCTCCGATCAGAAGATTTAATGGAAAATGATGTAGCTAGGACACAACCAGTCACACCTCGTACTCTAGAAACTATGATTCGTTTATCAACAGCTCATGCTAAAGCTAGAATGTCGAGAGAAGTTACTGCAGTAGATGCAGAAGCTGCTATTGAACTAATTCAATATGCTTATTTCAAAAAGATTCTTGAGAAGGAAAAGAAAAAGAGGAGAAGGCCATCTCAGGATTCCGAAGAGGAAGTTCAAATGACAAGACCTAGTAAAAGATCTAGAATTCCTGTAGACTCTGAGAGAGTCGAAGAAATTCATTCACAGTCCCCAACCCCGATTCAAGAAGACGTTGTAGAAATTTCATCCAGTAATGCTGAAACTACTTCACTTGAAACGCCAATGGAGGTGGAATCATTAGGTTCTATCAGTGATGATCGTTTCGCAATTTTCAAAACCTGTTTACACAATACATTCAAAGAACAAAGATCTCAATCCTTACCTTTAACACGAATTAAGGAAAGTCTATCTTCCCAATCAATGGTGTTTTCAGATGGGGAGATCAATGCCGCTATCGAAAAAATGACTGATGATAATCAAATCATGATGTCTGATGGAATTGTATTCCTTATATAAGGAAATTAAATTGTAATCTGGAAATATTTTATGTCCCTTAGGAAGTAACTTACTGTAAGGTATATGCTATATGTATATCTTTTTTTCATTATATTTATAAATAAAAATGTTGATTATCATTCATGAATTTTTTTATTCATTCAAAGAAGAATAACATGACATTATGATGAATGTCTGATGGGGTTGTAAAAAGAATTATTGTGATTCCTTATCTGAAGTTCAAACATTTTCAGGTTATTTATCATTATTATTATCGACTTGAGCCTATTAGAGTAGAAGGGAGTGATTTACCACACCCCCTAGCGATCGACTATCACATTCCCTACTAAGGGAAATATTCACTCATCCCGGATAGCAAGTATTAGGGGGATTGAGCTCTGAGGTGGTTGGTGTTCTTCTTCTCCTGGGTCCTGGGTTGTTAATCCTTCGTTGCTTGGTTCTGGATTCCTTAATGATGTCCTGATAGTAGGTCTGGCATTGTTTTCCTCAGCGGTTTTTCTTAGTGTCCATCGTGACCTACAAACTTCCTTACCGTTCTAGCAGTACCAGAAAGTGCTGCTTTTTGCATTACTTCGTAAAGGTTTTCATCCAAATCTAGCGACTCGAGACTCCTAGGAATAATTCCTGTGGTTGATATGAGAATGAGAATATTTCTCATTACTACTTCAGGTTGATACTTACCCAGCAAACACAAAATACAGCAACTGTACAGATACTGCGTTACAAGTGCCACCTGAATGCAGCACATAAATTGTTGTATCAAAACTGCACAGTTTATGCATTGATAATAATGCATATCAAAAATGCAGTTTTTGAAGTACAGTTGCTGTACAGTTTCTCCGCAACAAAAATTGAGTGTCTCATGCTCAACCAGTGAAGTTCAGTAAATGTGCAGTAACTGTGATGTAAAAACTGCAAAAGGTCCAAATGCTTGTTACCAGGCAAGGCATGGTACGGACTCCGACCTATCCCAACATGTCTCCATCGTGGGGTAGGTCGGAGTCCTTACTATTCGGTACGGTGTCTTTACGTTCGCGTTCGCCACCATTTTATTGTTTAGCATGTGTAGTGGTTGGCAGATTGCGTGAAGATTGTGGAAAGCGATTTAATATTGGTTTTAGCGCTTTATAAAATTATTAATTCTTGCTCCGTAACATTTCAATTGAACGTTTTATTGTTCGGTTTTAAAAGTGTGCAGTGTATTCTCCGCTAGATCTTATACGACTGCAATGATACAGTCCTATCAAGATGAAACAAGGTAGATACGTGAAAATAAGAATACTAGACGGGGCACCAGCAGAAAGTGACATTTTGGAAATTTACCAATTTCACAAAAGCAAATTTAGGTACTATAAAAAATTCTTTTTTAGTTACCTCCTATTCCTTCCATTTTAGTAGCCATACGAAAATGCCACGCAGACTGATGTTAAAACAAAAATAAAAGCATGGTTGAGAAACCTGTATGAGAGAGGAGCGAGGAGCAGCCAAACCCAAAATGTATAAAGCTCCGAAGAAATTTATTTTGTTTTCATTATACTCGTATTTTGATTTATACATATATACATATTTTAGTTTATACTTTGTATGGATTTTTCTGTTTCAGTTATATATTTTTTTGTTTAATATAGAATTTCTTTTAAAGCTAACTTTTCATTGGATTTTACACCAAAACCGAAAATAATAGGATCAAGATTATTGTATAGCTTTGCCGCATTTCAAATGCAGCGAGGCTGAACAGTTTTTGTACAGTTACTACAAAACCTCGCTTCATATGAATTGCAGCAACGCTGCACAATGGCTGTATATGAATGCAGTTTGTACTGTACAGTGACTGTACAATTCAGCGGGACATATACGGTCCGTTTCGATACAGTAACTGCATTACCATCGCTGCAGTGAAGTGCAGCAACGCTGTACAATATTTGTACAGTTCCTGCGTTTCGGTGTTTGCTTAGTATGGAATTGTTTCAGTCCGCAAGATCTTCAGTTGAATGGTGAGCTCCTGATGAAGTATTCAACGAACTTCATCATGTCCACTCTTATATTCAAATCCAAACCCAACATATCACAGGAGGCCGACAACTATTTGTTGGCAGCCTCCTGTGATATGTTGGATTGTTTCTGATGTTTGTCATCCGTAACGGCATCTATCGTCGGTGACGCTTATGCCTGTTCCGCTGATTTCGATGTTAGTGCGTTAAGTTGACATAACTGTTTTGAGAAAGCTCACTATTCTCGGATCTTTCTAGATCTCTAAAACTTTTATAAACCATTCATGTGGCACGGAGTCGAAAGTTTTCTTGTAACCAAGATAAGCCGCAAATTGCTCCTCTTCTTATAGGCTTCACAAGAAAAAAAAACTAAATTTCATGTAATAAGTCAGGAAGGAAATTCCTTCAGGAAAAATTGGATTAAGCCACTGGAATCCTATCAAGTTTATAGCACAAACAGGAACGGAGATAATGACCAATTTACAAATTTCCCAAACGTCAATTTTGGCTTATAAATCGAAACCAAAGACGATACAACGATGCGGTTGACAGCAAGATGAGTTTCTCGGAAAAGAGCACCGTAATGTGCCATTCATTTTTCTCTATCTCAAAGGGTTAAAAAGTTGTAGTTCAGTGATAACCAATTCTGCCAACCTGTACATAGTTGGAGGGCACGACACTGGCCTATACGTTGCTGCATCGTCTGTACTTGGGTGATTTTTCGGCAGAAGATAAGTAATACTCTCTGTCAGGAAGTAGGGCATACTCTCTGGACTGCTTAGAATTTCATTCTCTGCTTTAGTTGAATTCGCATGTGAACAAAAATTGTGGAGCCCGTCTGGTCCAATTGATTTCCAGTGGTTCATTTCTTGGAGAATGTCCGAAAGCCCTTGTGCGATGACTGTAAGGGACATTTGTTGTTGTTGGTTCGAGTTTTCCCTCCCTTTTTTCCATTCGGCATTTTTGTTGTAAGTAATAGATGTTGACATTTGTTCAGTCCAAAATTTTTCCATGTCTTCCTTATTAGGATAGATATTTGGAAAGTTTTGTTGTTTCCAGGTAGATGCCTGTAGAAAATTTTCTCCGAGTTTTCGAAGGAGATGTTATCCTGCTTCCTCCACCGCTCTCTTTAGTCTCTTTATATCTTCTCAATCTCTCGGAGTAGATTCTGAGTTTTTGTTTCACTGTTTTACTGTTATGTAGTTTGATTGCTTGCAATTTCGATACGATACAAGAAATGGAGAAAGACTTAAAAACTCTTTTTATATGTTTGAAGTTTCGCACGAGGAAGTTCTGAAAACCATAAGGTCCCTAAAGAATAAACAATCCTGGGGTTATGATGAGATTCCCATGAAAGTTATTAAATGCTCTATTGATATAATTCTTTCACCTCTGTGTTTTATAATAAATCGTTCTTTTAAGGAGGGCATTTTTCCCGACAACCTTAAAATTGCCATGGTGAAACCGCTGTACAAGAAAGGGCCTATCGGAGATCCAAATAGTTACAGACCAATCAGCATACTGCCATCGTTTTCAAAAATTTTCGAAAAAATCTTAACCAACAGATTACTGAACTTTTTTCATAAATTTAATGTCATTTCAGTGCATCAGCATGGCTTTGTAAAAACAGAAATATAGAAACTGCAGTTTATGAGCTGATTAGGGAGGTTTTGGTGACCATTGAGCAAGATGAAGTACCTATGGGCTTATTTTTGGACCTATCGAAGGCCTTCGATTGTGTGGAACATAAGAGACTACTGGAGATTTTGGACGACTGTGGAATAAGAGACAATCAATTAAAACTCATCGAGAGTTATTTGTCATCCAGGAAACAAATGGTTGTCATGGAGGTGGATGGTGAGTTTCTTTTGTCTGATGAGAGAGAGACGAGTATGGGCGTTCCACAAGGCAGCATTCCAGGACCTGCACTTTTTTATTGTGTACATCAATCGGCTACCAAAGGCTAAAATTGCAGCAAGGCATTCAATGGGTATGTTTGCAGACGATACCAACTATCTGCTGAAACTCTGTAATATTCCACCGCCACCGAGGAATCTAAAAACTTGCTTACGTCTGTAGGAGAATGGTTTTGTAATCACAATCTTCTTCTGAACATCGACAAGACACAGTGTATGTTTTTTTATAGCGAAAGATCTAAGCTACAATATCCCTTATCAATTAACATCTCAGGTAAAAATGTCATGGTTGAAGATAGTGTTGTTTTTCTGGGGGTTGTAGTGGATAAACATCTAAAATGGGGTCCTCATACAGAACAACTTAGAGGAAGATTAAACTGTGTTTGTTACATGCTTTTCATGTTGAGAAATCAGGTTGATTTTGAGCTGCTCAAACTGATTTATTTTGCTAATTTCCAGTCCTTTCTATCGTACGGCATTATCTTCTGGGGTAACTCTTCCTATGTGAATGGTCTCTTTGTTATTCAAAAGAGGGCATTGAGGACTATGTTACATCTTGGATATAGAGAATCATGCAGAGGTTTCTTCAAGAGCAACAATATGCTTACAATTTATGGATTGTATATTTATAGACTTTTAATCTTTGTCAGCAAACACGGCCAGTATTTTGAGCCGTACAAAAATTTAAATAATACAAGAAGAATGTGTCCCCTTATTGTACCAGCTCATAAAACAACGTTGAGAGAAAGGAATGTTGAATATATGGCAATAAGTCTATTTAATATATTGCCCTCAAATATAAGAAATATTTCCAGTCACGCTAAATTTAAGAAAGCTCTGTTTGTTTTAGTTTTAAATTGTGAGCCATATAGTACTTATGAATTTAAAGAGTACTGTTCTAAATAGTTTGCTTGTGTCTGACTTGTTCCATTTTTACTGTGTGTAATTTTATGGAATCAATAAATATTATTATTATTATTATTATTATCGATTCCACCAACGATTTCAGCTTGCTTGTTCTGATGCCATTTTCGTATCGTGTCGGCCTTCCTATGTCCTGCCGACAGCGTTGAACTTCACTCTCCAGCCTTCTTTGCCAGTGAGGTAGGCGAAGTTGTGGACAGGGTTGAGTTTTGTGTTGGCTTGGTTTGGTCTTCATGCCCAGCACTTCAACTATAGTTGCTGCGGCACAGTAAAGGATGAGATGGATTGTTTCCAGTTTTGTTGCCATTGGGAAAAATTTAGTATGATATCATTGTTCATTAACTTGAGAATGAACGCAAGCTTTTTGGATGATCTGGTTCTGGGTACTGTTGTTCTGGAAAGTGGATCGGTGCCGCTACATTATCCTGAGAAATTGTGTGTCCATCCTGTGTCTCTTTATCCGTGAGGACATCTTGGAGCTGTGATCCGAGTTCTTTTGTACTTCCTTCTTGTGTTGTAATCCCTGTTTTCATAAGTTGTGTGTTATTATATCGATTGAAAAATAATCTGGGAGGATTCTGCATTTCTTAGAAACTTTATAGGTTTTCACTCCCAGTCTCTGAAACATAAATAATTAAAAAAATGTTTGATTAAGGTGAAGTGCTCCTGCGAAAATCTTTGCATTTATTTGTCAGGAGCAAATTGGTCTTGAAAAAAATTGTTGCCTAACAGTAAAACTGAAAAATTAAACAAATTAAAAGGATATTGTAACGTTTCGGTGGCTATATCAGACACCTTCTTCAGACAACTCTAAAATTCTTCAGAATTGTGTATTTTCTCATTTGAAATATGATTGACATTGATAGTTGTCAATCTATAGAGATGTTGATTTATTTGATTTTGAAATTTCCTGATGTCACTTCCTTCCTCAATAAATCAATCCAAATACGATCTATTCCAACAGAACAATTGGCCAAATTATTCACTTCATCCAACAAAATACATGTAGATTCCTTGATTTTCCTTTTATAATTATCAGGTTCCGTCATGAGGATCTTTGTGTGGTTCCAGTTCATCATATGATCTCCGCTATTTGAACATATATGATCAGCAATTTGTGATCTTGTGATGTCTCTATTCCTGATGTTATTCTTATGTTCCCGTTTTCTTATTTCTTAAGGTCTTGATGTCTCCCCTGTATAAGATTTTCCACATATACAGGGAATATTGTAAACACAATTTTTTGATTTTTGTGTCTCATTCATTGGTTTTGTTCTAGTTAGAATGGATCTCAATTTGTTTCATTTTTCAGTTTTACTGTTAGGCAACAATTTTTTTCAAGACCAATTTGCTCCTGACAAATAAGTGCAAAGATTTTCGCAGGAGCACTTCACCTTAATCAAAACTTTTTTAATTATTTATGTTTCAGAGACTGGGAGTGAAAACCTATAAAGTTTCTAAGAAATGTGTGTTATTATGTTATTATGTTCTTCTTCGTTGTTGTCTGTGTGGTTTTTATGAGGGTGCTCGCATAGAAGAAGATGTATTGAACTATCTCTTCAATGAGAATCTTATGTAAGTCCGATGTGTTTGACTTGTCTACGAAGTAATTTCTTTAGTTGTTTATTTCTTCATGTCCACAAAGCCTTTGCATGCCTTGGGTTCTAGGAATCGTTATTCTTTCGACACAACATTTAGGGTGATGCTTGTTGGCTTTTGTGCACAGTGTTTTAATTTTTCGTTGAAGGCGATCGAGATCCACTATTCCGAAAGAGTAGGTGAGAATTGAGCAAGCGTAGGATTTACAGGTTTTGTGAGATTTCTGCTATTTAGTTTCGTTTTCAGAATGCTTCTCATTCTTCTGGTGAACTCTGCTGCTAGTTCGTATTTCATCACACGTTGATTCTTTGGCATTGTTTCATTCCAAGGTATTTATATAGATCTTCTGTCAGCATTGCCTTTATCCCTTCTCCGTTAGATAATGTGAGAGGTGTCTGTTGGATTTTCCCCCATGCAGAACCACAATGAACTCCTCTATTGATGGACACTGTGCCAGTTCTTATGGCTGTTCCGCTGATTTCGATGTTAGTGCGCCAAGTTGACATAACTGTTTTGAGAAAGCTCACTATTCTCGGATCTACTTTATAGATCTCTAGAACTTTTATGAGCCATTCATACGGCATGGAGTCAAAAGCTTTCTTGTAGTCAAGATAAGCCGTGAACAAATTCCTCCTCTTCTTTTGGGCTTGGTTGCAGATTATAGAGTCGATTATCAGTTGTTCATTGGATCCCATTGCTTCCCTGGAACATCCTCTCTGTTCCGATGCAATTATATTATTTCGTCGTCGGTGTGGGTTTGAGTTTTCTCTTCGTTTTTTATCCACTCGGCATTTTTGTTGTAAGTAGTATGTGTTGACAATTGTTCGGTCCAAAATTTCTCCATGTCATTCTTATTCGGATAGATGTTTGGGAAGTTCTGTTGTTTCCCATCCAGTTTTTCCAAGAGTTTTCAAAGGAGAAGTTATCTTGCTTCCTTCTGTTGCTCTCTTTATATATTCGCAATCTCTTGGAGTATACACTGAGTTTTTGTTTCAGTGTGTCGATGCACTGCTTTACTGTTGTGTTTTCTTCTTCATAGCTGGAGTGCTTGCGATTTCGATAGATAATAATCGATTCCACCAACGATTTCAACTTGATTGTTCTGATGCCGTTTTCATATTGAGTCAGCCTTCCTTTGTCCTGCCGACAGCGTTGAACTTTTTCCTCCATCCTTCTTTGCCAGTGCGGTAAGCGAGGTTGAGGACAGGGTTGAATTGTGTGCTGTCTCGGTTTGGTGTTTATGCCCAGCACTTCCACTACTGTTGTTGCGGCACAATAAAGAATGATTGTGTTGCCATTGAGAGAAACTTTGGTATAACATCAGTGTTCACGATCTTGAAAATGACAGCCAGCTTTTGGATGATCTGATCCGGGGAAGTGTTGGTCAGGAGAGTGGATCGGTGCCGTGTATTCGCTGAATAATCTGCACATTGCTGATTGCAGACTTTCCACCAGCGCTTGCCGTTCTCTGTTGGAAATTTGATGGGCAGTTTCTTCCCAAGAATTAACCTGAGATGGAGTGTGTGCAGTCTGTGTCTCATCATCCGTGACGATATCTTCTTGGAGCGGTAATTGGAGTTCCGTTGTACTTCCTTCTCTTGTTGTTTCGCTGTTGTGATCTCCGTTTTCATAAGTTGTGTGTTCTTCCCTACCTCGGTTTTCTTCGATGTTTATTTCATTCACAACTTCATTTTTGATTTCCTGATTTTGGGATAGAAAAACGTTAATAGAAAGTCTATATAAAGTTTATTCAGTAACACAGTGATTATTGTATGATATTGTAAGCGAATGATAAAATGAACAATACGTAAAAAGCGTTATAACTAGTACAAAGACAAGACGTTCACCGGTCGATGGCTTGGGACGAACTAACTAAGCAGCTGCTGACCGCGCCCTTAATTTATCATCGCATCGTAGAGGGAGAAAGCCAAAACATCGCGCCAAAATGAAACCATAGAAGAGGGTGGATTGGAGACCATAGAACCACATTTGTTGTATTCCAACACCCGTCCTCAACAAATGGGGTGTCAATGAGGATGCACCATCAGTCCGCAGTCCTCAGCCATTCTCTGCAGCTTAATTCTATCCAAAGGCTTTGTCAACATGTCTGCTATATTTTTGTTTGTGGGACAGTACTGTAATTCTACTAGATTTTTCTTTTTTAAATCCTTAATAAAATTAAATTTTGTGTCTATATGCTTTGTCCTGTGGCTAAATTTATTATTTTCGATAATTTTCAGACAACTCTGATTATCTTCATAGACACGAAATTTATTATGAGAGATCTCAAAATCACCTAGTAATCTATTTATCCACATACCTTCTTGAACTGCATCTGCTAGGGCATGGTATTCCGCCTCAGTTGATGATAGGGAAACTGAAGCTTGTTTGCGACAACCCCAGCTAATTGTAGAGTTCCATAGCTTGAAAACATACCCGCTGTTGGATTTTCTATCTACCTTCGTACTTGCCCAATCTGCGTCCGAGTATCCTACCAAATTGTTCCCTTCAGTGTTGTGGCCACCAAGTAAAAGTTCATAGTTTATAGTTCCTTTTAAGTATCTGCATATTCTCTTTACCTCGGTCCAGTCCATTTCTGTAGGACATTTGTTGAACTGGCTCATAATTGAGACGCTAGCTGTTATATCTGGTCTGGTGTTGACAGATAAATACAACAATGCTCCAATTAGTTGTTGGTATTTTTCATTGTTCTGCATCAACGGAGTTTCTTCCCTGTGTTTTTGATATCCTGTATCTAGAGGAATGTTGGATGGTTTGGCTTCTTGCAACCCAAACCTGGTCAAAATATTCCTGATATAGTCAGATTGATTCATACAGAAATATCCTTCACTATTTTTCCTGATGTTTATTCCCAAATATTTCCTTATTTTTCCAAGATCAGTTAATTCGAAATTTGTCTTCAAGTAGACAGCAACTTTGTCGACGTTTTCTTCCTTTTCTGCTGCAATCAGAAAATCGTCAACGTGTACAATCAAGTAAACTGTATCATCTGTCATCTTTTTGGTGAACAAACATTGATCCTCTTTACTCTGGCTGAAATTATAATCCCTTAAAACATATCTTAACTTTTCATACCATATGTTTGCAGCTTGCTTCAAACCATATATCCCCCTCTCAAGCTTGCAAACATAATTTTCTTTTCCTGCCACTGCATATCCTTCAGGTTGCTGCATGTAGATTTCTTCCTGCAAGTTCCCATTAAGAAATGCTGATTTTACATCAAAGTGTTTGATGGTTAAATTTTTCTTCCAGCCACTGTAAGTAAAACCTTCAATGTTGTTTGTCGAACAACTGGTGCAAATACCTCATCATAGTCTGTGCCAAACTTTTGTGAGAAACCACGAGCTACAAGTCTTGCCTTGTATCGTTCGACTTCTCCTTTCGAATTCCTTTTTGTTTTATATACCCATTTACAGCTAACTATGTTTGCACCTTTTGGGGCCTCAACAATGGTCCATGTTTTGTTATGTTCCAGAGAACATAACTCTTCATCCATTGCCTTTATCCATTCTTCCTTATCAGGTCTGTTAAGTGCCTGTTTCCTTGTTCTTGGGTCCTCTTTTATTTCTTCAGCTAGACTTGATACATCAAGATAACGACTTGGAGGTACACCTCGATTCTTTCTCGTTGACCTTCTGCATTCTGGTTCGTCCTGAAGTTGGTCCTGCGCAGGTTCATCACTTGTATCCCTTTCTGTTGTCACTTCTTTAACAGAAGTGTCTATCTGTGGAAAATCAATTTCAACTAGATTATTGTCAATTTCTTCATCAGTGTTATTATACTTATCAAGAAACACAACATCTCGACTAATTTTTATTTTTCCTGTCGCCTTATTCAAAAGTTTGTATGCTTTAGAATGTTCTGAATATCCTAAAAAAATATATTTTTCAGCTTTAACATCTAGTTTTCGTCGTAATTCCTGTGGGACATGGACATAAACCTCGCAGCCAAAAATATGAAAATAACTTACATCAGGTTTTTTTGAATGCCAAATTTCGTAAGGTGTCTTTTCCCGTGTTCTGGTGGGCAATCTATTTTGCAAAAAATTTGCTGTATTAACAGCCTCTGCCCAAAATTTTCTCTCTAACTTTGCGTCTAATAGCATGCACCTTGCCATTTCTATTAAATATCTATTTTTTCTTTCAGCCACGCCATTTTGCTGTGGTGAGTAGGGAGCTGTGTATTGAATTTTTATTCCTTGACTTTTTAGGTAATTTATAAGATCTGAATTTACATATTCCCGTCCTCGATCTGACCTGATGCATTTTGGAACTTTTTTATGCTGTGTTTTCATTTCTTCGATGAAATCTTTAAGATACTTTCCGGCATCGCTTTTTTGTTTTAAAAAGTACAAAAACGTATATCTTGAATAATCATCAATGATTGTCATCACATACCTTTTTCCAGCAGGTGATTCTGTCTGCATAGGTCCACAAACATCTGTGTGTATTAGGTCAAGTATAGCTTGAGTCTTCGTCTCGCTTTCCGTGGGAAATGGTTTTCTTGCCATCTTTCCTTCCAGGCAGTGTTCGCAGATGCTTTCTAGTCCACAGTCCCGAATTTTTAATCCTGAAACAAGATCTTTTTTAATTAAATCCTTTATTGCCTTGGTGTCCCTGTGGCCGAAACGCCTGTGCCAGATGTGGTAGCAGTTTTCACCATGCTTCTCAGAGTCCATGGCTGCTTTAGCTCTTTCTGTAACTGTGTCCACCCTGTACAGATCCTCCTGTCTATTACCTGTATATGCTTTTGCTAAAATTCTATCATCTTTCCTGATGTTGCATACATTCTCCTTAAAATCTACTTTATAGCCATTTATAGCGAGTTTCTTTACTGATAATAGACTAGATTTGAGGGATGGTGCATACAGAACATCTTTCAAAAGTATCTCACTCACCTGATCATCAACAAAGCATTTAATGAGTATTGATCCTTTACCTTCCATCCTACAAATCTTATCTTCTTCTGCCAACTGTATGCATCCTTTCTGCGTTTCATCTAGGTAGTGAAACAATTCTTTTGAACCTGTCATGTGACTTGTGGCACCTGAGTCTACAAACCATCCATTTGAACACTTTACAGAATCCTTACAATACTTGCTTAGAAGTAATTCTTCTGTCGCTTCTGTTGCTACACTGACTCGTTCTTTTTCTTTATTCTTCTGATTGTTCTTCCACTTCTTATAAGCAAAACACTCTTTTTTCTGGTGTCCTGGCTTCTTGCAGAAAAAACATGCTGTATCTTTTTTTTGATGATCCTTTTCTTTGAACTGCACTGTTTTCAGAACTGCTTCACTGTTCCCTGCTGTATTTTCTTTTCTTCGACTGTATTCATCAATAACTCGGCTTTTCACAGCATCAAGTGTAAAATTTTCATTTTTCTGATCTCCTAGAGAAGTAATAAGTGAGTTATATGATTCTGGCAAACTTGTAAGAAGTAACGTTGCTTTAAACTTGTCTTTCAATTCTTCTCCTAATGCATTAAGTTTATTGAAAAGGGTAAGTACCTGTATGATGTGATCTTCAACGTTATCTCCTTCTTGCAGACGAAGATTAAACAATTTTCTGTATAAATATATAATACCTGCATATGTTGACTTTTGATGATATTCCCTGAGTTTGTCCCAATATTCCCTTGCAGTTTTACAATCTTGTATATGTAAAAACTGACTGTCTTCAATGAGAAGACCTATTGATGATCTTGCTAAATCATCCTTATCTTGCCATGCCTGCTCCTTATCTTCTTCATTTGTCTTAAATATGGGTTTTTCCTTACTTACAACTTCCCAGACTTTTTCCCTTATGAGAAGCAGTTCCATTTTCTTACTCCATATTCCGTAGTTATCCGTATTCAACTTCTGTATGGAAGAACGATACATTTCACCCATGTTTTCTGATACACTTAAACACGAAAAGTTCTATACTGCTTGGTAACTTTTTGTTCTCTCGAAACTGTTCATTCACTCACGAAAATAGTCACACAAGGAGAGAGAGAGAGAGAGAGCCCATAACCTTTTGGGATAGAAAAACGTTAATAGAAAGTCTATATAAAGTTTATTCAGTAACACAGTGATTATTGTATGATATTGTAAGCGAATGATAAAATGAACAATACGTAAAAAGCGTTATAACTAGTACAAAGACAAGACGTTCACCGGTCGATGGCTTGGGACGAACTAACTAAGCAGCTGCTGACCGCGCCCTTAATTTATCATCGCATCGTAGAGGGAGAAAGCCAAAACATCGCGCCAAAATGAAACCATAGAAGAGGGTGGATTGGAGACCATAGAACCACATTTGTTGTATTCCAACACCTTGAAGGCCTATCTTTGAGATCAGTTCGTTTCTAAGGATTCGTTATACTGATCAGCTATCTCTGTTCCAGTGGCGCAGCCAGGATTTTGTTTTGTTGTTGTTGTTGTTTTGAAACTGTAGAATCTTTGGGGGGGGGGAGGTGAACTGCAGCAAAAAGCCCCCTCCCTAGCTGTGTCAGTGCTATGTTCAGTTACTTGTAGGTCTCGAAACTTCTGTAAAAGTTGAACTGTTATTTCCTTATTGAATGAACATGTTTCCACTTTTAGACTTTGGATTGAACACATTTGTTTCATTCACATTTTCGTTTGTCATATTTTCAAGATCATATAGTGTCTAATATAGTCGTTCACGAAAGGTTGAGCACATAGTAGGCGTTTTAATTTATCTGAAGTTGCAGTATTTACTGTCATAAAGTAAAATGAAGTCAACGTTTGCCGAATGTACCCGGTCTCGTCCGACGAGCTTGCGAGTTATCAGAAAACTCTATGCAATATGACAAATTGCGTGTCAATCTGGACAAGAAAATAAAGATCATAACCTAAAATTTTAATATACACAGTGGAATATGCCAAATTTCCATGGCCAACCGACGGCTCAACCTTTCGCGAACGGACTATGCTTTAATTTCGGATTTCTGTTTATAGGTAAGATGTTACATTGTTGAGTTTTATAAATTTTATGAAAATAAATTCTGTTTATAGACGGACATCGGATTACTGTTATTAGCACTCCAATTTAAGAAGATATAAGAAAACCATCTTTAAATCCGAAATTTCCTTTGTTATAAGATGTCACATCGAGTTAAAATTCGCCTGGAAAATGCCTGCTGAATGAAAATGATTTGATGACTATAATTACTTAAATACAACGTCCTGATGGAACTGTATCATATGGTTTTCCAACAAATGCTAAGCTTCTCAATTCACATTCTGAATTGGCAGATAAACAAAAAAGGCCAATACAGAAATGTAACGATAAAATTATCAGACACGGTGTCGAAATTATATTTCGATGAAGATGGAAATTTTGTGTATAAAGATTTTTATCTGGAGGAGATTCAGCAAATTACTACAACTGACTCATTGTGTACTGATTTACTCAACTAGAGATGATGAAAATAATAAGGATCTTCGAGAAAAAATTGAAAACAAACAAGATCTGAGTAAGATACAAAAATCGTTCATTTTGGAAAAATTTAAAGGAAAAGGTCAGAATGCAGAGGAATGAATTCGAAAATTGAAAAAGAAGCTGAAAGATATCACATTGTCGAAGACACACAAATTGATTCAGATGTTACAATACAAATACAAATCACAATTTTTGGATAATTTTCTGATAAGTTGCTCTCCTCCAAATAATTTAACATCTAAATATACTCCGTTCACGAAAGGTTGATCCGTCGGTTGGCCATGGAAATTTGGCATATTCCACTGTGTATATTAAAATTTTAGGTTATGTTCTTTATTTTCTTGTCAGATTGATACGCAATGATGTCAATATAACATGGAGTTCTCTGATAACTCGAAAGCTCGTCGGACAAGGCCTGGTACATTCGGCAACGTTAACTTTATTTTACTTTATGACAGTAAATACTGCCAACTTCAGATAAATAAAGAAACGCCTACTATGTGCTCAACCTTTCGTGAACGGACTATATGTATGATCTGACATTAGAAAGTTCTTGGGACGAGTGGGAAAATTCATTCTCAGATCATTTCAAGATGACAGTTGGAATCCTTTAAGATACGCTTATTCATTTCGATATATTGCTGGTTCTTATGTGGAATATGCTTTGAAGAAAGAACGTCTATTACCCTTGTTTATGTAACTCTAGTTGTCCAATGAAGTGTAGTTCGGGGAGTTAGCTCACAGAGGGAGCTTTGGTTTAGATGTGCCCATTCATACATTCAATTTGAATTTTATTACGAATTCATTGCGCGCGAATTAAGAAAGTCAAATGTTGCTAAATAGTGTAGACGAAGATGGGGATATATAAAAAAGAAGAAGCAAATAGTGAAGTTGACCAAAACTCCCTCTGTGAGCTAACTCCCCGAATTACACTTCATTGGACAACTAGAGTTACATAAACAAGGCTATTACTTCAATCTGATCCAGAAATTCCGACTCAAACAAGAATAAATGTCATTGGATTTGGTTTGCCGATTTCTATTCAAGATGAGTTGATCAGGTCACAGATCAAGAATAGAGAAGATTTAATATCTATGTTACGACGATATGAGCAAGGACCACAGATGAAGAAGGATTTTTCAAAAAGTCTGCCAAGATCAAACACAGAAAAAAACTATCAGCCCAAAGAAGAAAAGAAACCCTGTTCAATCTGTGAAAGTTTAGGAAAACCTGGTAGATGGGACATCCGATTGTTTTGTGTAGAAATAAGAAAGATGATTCAAAAATGAGTGAGATAAATATTAATGAAAATTCAAATGATAAACTAGGAAATCAAAAAAACTTCGTTCAGTACCACTAATTCGTCTCAAAGTTACCCTAAATAATGAAAAAGATATTTTAGGGGTTTACGATAAGGCGTTTCAGCTACAATTATTAATATAAAGTATTGAATAATATTTGACATACTTTAGAGGAAAATAATCAAATTTGAACACTGTTAGTGGTACACAACTTTCAAAATATAAAACAAAATTAAGATTAAAAATAGGAGATATTGAAGATGAAATAGAAACATTAATTATAAAATATGATAATTTTTCCTTTGACATGATATTAGGTCTTGATGCTATAAAAAATCAGATTATCCCAAGTTGAAAATTTATCAATTCATCAAGACATTATATTAGAAAAAAATAACAGAAGAAAATAATTGCTATGCCATTGAATCAGATAAATTTGAAAAATATTTGAACCATCTTTCTTCAGATTATAGATACCAATTGGAAAACTTATTAAATCAATTCTCTAAGGTCTTTGCAGCTGATAAATATGATATAGGGGCAGTACATAAATATGAAGCACACATAAATTTATCGGAAAAAAAATATGTAGCAAAAAACGGTACCGCTGTTCATTAACTGATCAACAAGAAATTGAACACCAAATAACAAATCTTTTACGATCCAATCTGATTGAAGATTCAAGTTCTCCTTTTGCTGCACTGTAACATTGGCTTATAAGAAAGAAGAAAATAAAACCCAAGGCTCAGGAGGAGAAGAACACCGAATACCTCACAGCACAACCCCCTGATACTTGCTATCCGGGATAAGTGAATGTTCCCGAGTTTCCGCCTGACATCATCAACTGAGAGGTAATCTACATTCAAATCACCACAAAGAAATAATACATTAGAAACAGAAGCACAGTAGTTAAGAACATACTCGATAGTTCTCAAAAATAAATGGTAATCACCCGACGGAGGTCTATACACACTCAGCACCACGTAGAGGAGCTTACCAGACCTTATCTTGATTCCGCAAATTTCACAATGCATTTCGATGGAAAATCTGTCCACATTCAGGGGCTGTACTTGGAGATTGGTTCGCACAAACAAAGCACTTCCTCCGTGTTCACGTTCAAGTCTGCAATAATGAGCAGCACTTCTATAACCTGCTGGGGCCATAAAGCCAATTGCCTCACTCGAACACCAGTGCTCCGCTACACTCACACAGTCAGGCAGTGGTTGGATGGTATCAAGGAAGACCTCGAGACGAGACAGTTTACTTACAATACTCCGGGTATTCACTTGGAGAATTTTCAGACCTGAATTGACATCAGAGTCTGATTTAACGACAGTTTTCGTCAACTCAAACCTGATGGGTGGACTCGACGAAAAATTTGTTCACCATAATGCCCTCAGGCCAAAATGATGGTTCCAGCACCTGTTTCAAGAATTCAGAAGGAAAAGATACCTTGTATGATGCATAAATGTCAGGCTGCTTCGAATTAAGTTTTTCACAAGACAGATCAGGAATGGTGTTGTTAAAAAAATTTCTTAAGTCCTCAGCTGTTGTTGAAGGACTCAGCCTGGATACATGAATATAGGTCAATTTCTTTTTTGGAACACTCACAAGCGCACTTGAAGTCAAGGAGCCAATAATTGGTCTGCTTGATTTTTTTTGTTTCAGATCTCTGAGTTTAGTTGGAGATACAGTAGTTGTCTTCTTACTTTCTGGTTTAGAATTAGATTTCTTATTATATCTAACCAATCTCCAATTTTCTGCATCAGTGGAGGATTGAGTTGACTCTCCTTCATTATTAGTGTAAATCGTAGGAATTGATCCGGATGGTTCGGGGACGTCCGAAGATACTCTCTCCGTAGCAGGTGGAACGATGGAAGATACTCGATCTATAGAATCTTTCATACGTTGATTTATCGAATCGTCGGCAGGATTCCCCTCAGATGTTTCGTTTGTTGAATTCGCTTTTTTACATTCTTTTAATATGTGGATTTCCGCGATAAGAGTGCTAATTTGTTATTTTGAGAAATAATCAAATTCCTCAACTCAGCAATTTCGGAGCACAGGGGAGAGACAATTTTGTTTAAAGCCTCGAGAACAGCACCCTCGATTGGATGGTTTATGGTTTCCTTTCCTCTTGATGATGAACCAACGTATAATCTGAACTACCCGACAGTGAACAGTCATCACAGACCCACTTTCCAACAGATTCATCTTTACGCATTTCATTGAATTTGTCGATAGAAATACACATACATTCGATGTGAAAACTATTCTCACAAGTTGACACAAAACTGCATCGTCATATCTATCAATTTTCTTTAAACAACGGGAGCAACTTAAACCACGTACTCGCGACATCGCGACAGAATTCGCTATGATTGCATGCTTCACACAATAAGCATAGTTGCTAACAACACTTGGTGTCTAATAAGCGATGAACTTCATAGCACTTTTGATTTTTAGAAATACTCCAACTTTGGTTGAAGGTGTTTTTTGTGATTATATAATCATTTCTGTTTGACTGCTTCCTTCTGATTTCGGTATAAAAACTGTGTTGCTTTCGTATGTTCTCCTTTGGTTAATGTAATAATTTTTTCAACACTTTTATCTTTTACATATTTCAATACAGCATTCAAACTGTTCTTCTTTCAAGATAAATATGTTATAATATATTACTTTATGCATCGTCTCTAAATGTATATTCGTATTTATTCCTGCATCTGTTCTGAAGCAAAACGCACATTTTCTGAAATTGTGGCCATAATGATTTATGAAATATATCTCAAAATTGTTCATATTTTCATCATTGCATATGTGAATATAAGCATAAGTCAAAGCAGTAGTAAAATGTATTATGGGTGTTTATGGTTTGCAGAACTTTCAGAATCTTATAAACTTCGGCAAGCTACTCTCTGTCCGAAATTTTAGACAGAGATTACTTCGCATGCTCGATCAACATGCCATGAGCAGAATACATGTTGTGGAACAGTTTCACTATCACCCATCACCTCAAGCCAAGCATTAAAAAAACATTCTGCCATATCTGACATGTGCAATTCACAATACCTAGAATAAAATTACTCAAATTATACGAAGCTACCATCCACCTAGTCAATAAAACAAAATCTTCACCTTTATATCAGATATACTATATAAGGCCATTACCAAATGAATGTTATAGTCTAAGAGCTAGCAACGTTTTTGAGGGAGGATTTCAGGAAGGCCAGTTTTTAGATATGCTATCTCTCTCACTCTCCCGGACGTCATACGTGCTATCTGGCTGGCGGTAGTGGTTGCGTTCATTAGTGCGCATCGTAAATGTACAGGTAAAATATAAATTTTTCAAATAATTTCAGAAAGGTTTTTTTTCTTTTTATTATTTTTATTAAAATTTTTGCAACATGAATTTATTATTGCTAGATATTTTTATTGTTGTTTAAACTGTGCCAGACACTAATTTTGAATAAAAATTTTTTTTTTCGAATTATTTCAGTATGGCTGAAATTTTAATATGATGTTGCTTAAATATCTGAAACCCAAAACTAATTTGCCAGACAGTAATTCGATTGTTAAACCTTCAGCCAGACCGATCTAAAAGTGATAAGTGATTGGGCATGTTCGAAGAGTATATTATATAGACAATCTCGTGTTAGTTACGCAAGCGAGATAAACGAGAGCAGCTGTTTGTATTCACGATGGCGTCAGTTCAGTCACATTGGTTTATTCGTTGCCGTTGTTTTTAATGTTTTTTTAACAAAATTGTCTTACAATGTCGAGTAAAAAATTAAAATGTATTTTGTAAAGACAGAAATGAAAAAAATAATAACTTTTGTAGAAGATAAATTAAAAAAAGTGTAAAAAAGTTTCACAAATACGTATAAATTTTAAACTTAAATATGATAGTACACAGTTACCAGAGCAAGTTAATGACACCTATGGATATCACAGAAATTGTTACAGCAGTTTTACAGTTCTAATGGCAAAATATCGAAATTTATCGGAAATTCATTTCTTGTCAACAGTAGATCTTCCCAGCACATCTAGCTCAACTCCGATATCAAATATCTGTAAATTTCAGAAGGGTCAAAATGACTGAAACTCAAATTTTTTTTACAAGTTTCCATGTCCAGAAGACGGGTTTTCCACCAACGTACATCCAGCGGACGATTTTTTTTATTCGAATAATTATACAAATACCATCTCTGTAAATTTCAGCAGGGTTAAAATGACTGAAACTCAAAATTTTTTTCGGTGTTTTCGTTGTTCCTGTCCGCAAACCCACCACTAGTGCGCCAGCTGACGGTCACTATATGCTATAAGACAAATACAAATTGAGCTATATAAATACAAATTATTGCCAGAGTTAAAATTGGTCACCAAAAACTTTCACTGGCTCCCGGGCTAATACTCCAGTAGATGTTGGCAAAACCCTGCCAGATAATACGTATAAAAATTCAGATACAGAAGTTATCATCCAAGAAATTGAGACTAATGCAATTATTGAGCTCGATAGTGTGGTAAATATAGAAACAAATTCAAATGTCATACGAGATCTCAAGCAAGCAAAAGGCAAACAACAAACTTCACACTCCTCAAATGACAGCAGTGAATAAGATAATGATTATCAAAATGCCTCAATTTTTTGTGATACAATTATGGATTGAAAAATCTTACTTCAATTTTCATATAACCATCCAATTTTTGTTCTTTTTTCATACTTAGATTGATCCTCATCTTATTTTTATACAACAATAAATTATTATTTTGATACCATATTAATCCGCATATTAATTCAATAGTTTTCAATCCTTTCTATGTAATTTATTCGACAACTATTTCTAGACCAAGCAAAATGATACCACATCACTTATCTTTTTTAGATCGGTCTGACTGAAGGTTTAACAATCGAATTACTGTCTGGCAAATTAGTTTTGGGTTTTTAGATATTTGAGTATCATCATATTAAAATTTCAGCCATACTGAAATAATTCGAAAAAAAAATTTTTTTTATTCAAAATCAGTGTCTGGCACAGTTTAAACAACAATAAAAATATCTGGCAATAATAAATTTAAGTTGCAAAAATTTCAATAAAAATAATAAAAAGAAAAAAAACATTTCTGAAATTATTTGAAAAATTGATATTTTACCTGTACAAGTACGATGCGCACTAATGAACGCAACCACTACCGCCAGCCAGATGGCCCGTATGACGTCCGGGAGAGTGAGAGAGATAGCATATCTAAAAACTGGCCTTCCTGAAATTCTTGTTTTTTTGACGTTGCTAGCTCTCGTACTATTAAGCATGCATAAAATAAGGTGAGTATCCTACATTTAAACATTTTTCTCATTTATCCTACACCATTGAAACCAAGGCGATGTTTCATCATTGTTAAATGAGCCAAAATACCAAGTGCCTGATTACTCAATCTCTACTATAAAAAATAATAAATTATCCCTATCACAAGATATGAACATTAGAATATTTGGAAAAAAAATTGAACTTTGTAACATCCAAGACTTGTTCATTTTCAGGAAAATGTTCATAAATTCTTATTCACTTCAATATCTCCGATTATTATTATGATTATTTTCCAGTACATGTAATACCATTTCACATACCTACTTCTTCTCTAACTGCTGTAAAAACAAATTATAAATAACTTCATCCTTCCTATTGGAAGACATTTCAGCCACTGAAAAAACCATGGTGAAACTCATCTACCATTATTGTTGTCATTTCAAAATCACATCCATTCAAACCATGTGCACTGTCGATAGCAATTATACGTGAAAACTTTTGCATCATTTGTTTTTGAAATGAATTCATAACAATGATACAAAAACCACTTTCTTTCAAAATGTCATGTTGGTTCATTTTTATAAAATGAAATAGGGTTTTGTTCCAGTTTTTCACATTCTTCAACCCATAAAGCTACTGAAAATGCATCATTAGGATCTCGTTAACCATTTCTTAATTCCAGATTGTATCTATTTGATATATTTCTCAAATCTCTTGAAGTGAGTAAATCAAAACTCATGAGATGCTCTCCAATCTGATTCCTGGTTGTTTCGATATTCCTTCTTGATATTACCTTTGATTCGATACACCTTTGATAATTTTTGTAACAATATTTTGCTTTTCAGCAAAAGTCGTGCCCATAATGAACTTTCTGCCAGTCTACTGTTATTTTGTATTTTCCTTAGTTACTTTCATTTCACTCGTACAAGAACGATTTATTAGTTTACAAGATCCCTGACTCTTAAACAATCTACATCTTCGATCATTTTCTTTAATCTTGAAACCTTAAATGAAGAACTTTTTTTTCAACAACTCAGAATAATGATTGTATAAAACTGAGTTTTTTTCCAAAAACCATTTAGCACTACCTATAGTATTGATTTTCTGTAACTGTTCCGAAACGCTAGTTATAAAACCAATCAGATACCCCTTCATTACAAAGTTACTGGCAATAACTTGCCCTTCAAGTAATTGATTTTATGGTAATTCTATAAACACTTACTATCTTCACTTCACCAGCAGTACTTGAATATTTATTCTGAAACACGTAAGAACAATTATTTGTTTCTTCCACATTTGCCTTTCAGGCCTCAAAATCTGGAATAATACCATAATTTCATAGGTTCACATAGGCAATGTACAGGGTGGGCATATTTCGATGTTTTAGCACTACAACTTTTAAACCAGAGGAGATGCACAAAATCTGATACCCACTTCTCGATCTCTTTTTCTGAGAAACTAACGAGAGAAGTATTCATTTTTGGCTACCTTCTTTTGTTTTCGAGGAATAAGCGAAATTGGAAAGTGGCAATATCGAAAAAAATTCATATCTCCGCTAATACTGATGATAGAGCTCTGAAATTAAAACATTATACAGGCACTTTTTTACGTAGAATCCAGTGGCGTACTCGCCTTTTTTCACCATTTCTAATTACGGAGCTATGACCCAAAGTTATGTTTTTTAAATGGAAATACTAGATTTTTGTGGCATTTTCTGAAAGCATAATTTTTTCTGATTTCAAAAATATATAACATTGTATGGTTTGTATCAATATGAGTAAGAATAGAAAATGATCAAAAACCTATTTTCATCTGAGTCTCAAAATTTTCTATGGTTTCAACTGTGGATGAGCACAGAAAAATTTAGCATCGTATAATTACCACAATATCTTTACAGTATTCTTTTCATTTCTATGCTCTTTACTCAATTTCTCCAAGATGAACTGCTGTGAAACTTGATCCCTCATCTAAGTTATAACTAAGATGTCTAAATAAGACATCTTAGTTATAACCTACTGACCTTTTATTGTAATCACTATTAGGTATTGAAAAATATTTTTCCTTTATTACTTTTCTGATTGAATTGATAACTTCAATCATATCTATATATGCGTTATTTCATATGCGATTTGAAATAGACTACTAAGCACTTGTGCGTATTTATTCTGGAGTGCAATAAAAATATTCTCTTGTATCCATCTCATTATAACTAAGTATATCGATTGAAACGGAGGATCATGTGGATCTTTTTGTTATTTCCAAATCCATTTCAAGATTAAGTTTTTATGAAATATATCCATGTTCGAATTTTTTGGAGAAATTAGTTGAAAGCATAGAAATAATGAGATTGACGGAAGGAGACTGCTCTTGTTATAGGAAGCTCCATTTTCTGTGCTCGTCAACCATAGAAAATATTGAGACTCAAATGAAAATAGGTTTTTGACCATTTTCTTTACTCATATTGATACAAACCATACAATGTTATATATTTTTGAAATCAGAAAAAATTAAGCTGTAAGAAAATGCCACAAAAATCTAGTATTTCCATTTAAAAAAACATAACTTTGGGTCATAGCTCCGTAATTAGAAATGGTGCAAAAAAGGCGAGTACGCCACTGGATTCTACGTAAAAAAGTGCCAGTATAATGTTTTAATTTCAGAGCTCTATCATCAGTATTAGCGGAGATATGAATTTTTTTCGATATTGCCACTTTTCCAATTTTCGCTAATAATTCGAAAACAAAAGAAGGTAGCCAAAAATGAATACTACTGTTGTTAGTTTCTAAGAAAAAGAGATCGAGAAGTGGGTATCAGATTTTGTCTATCTCCTCTGGTTTAAAAGTTGTAGTGCTAAAACATCGAAATATGTCCACCCTGTACCTATAAGAAATATACAGGGTGTCCGGGGAATAACTGTACATACTCTTACCAGAGATAGAGTTGCACTAGCTGACTACTGATTGACTATTTAAAATTAATTTCTGGGTTTCCCTAGAAAACTACAGGGTGTTTTTCAAACTTCATGGAAATACTTAGACCATCATAAAATCCAAAGTTATTGACGGATATTATTGAAACTTGAGGGGTTATTGGCACATGCTAAGGTCGAGTCAGAAATATATCAACTATTTCATTATTCCAGGGCCGGACTCATTAATCTTCATTTAAAGTGTTCAGGGTGAAACAAACACTTTGTATTTCGAATTAAGAATAATTGATTCCCTTTTTAGAAAGAAGCTAAATTATGCTTCAATTTGTGGTATCGCTTGAAGTTGTCACATCCACAATTATTTTTTTATGAATTTTTGAATTTGGAAAAAGGTCGAAAAATTGAATGTATTTACCTGAACAGGACTTAGTCACCTTGTGGAGGTCGAAAATAAATAATAAATTTTCTTTAAAAAGTCACTGAAAGTGAGAAAGACTATAATAATTTGTTGATATACTGGGTGGCCACCCTAGACGCGGATCTCATGATGGCGATGAAGTGAATAATGGTAATTGCGAAAAAAAAATGATTGGTGACATGTATAGGGTATACATAAACATATTTCAAAATTATTCGTATGTATACCGAGTGTTCATTGGAAGAAGTGTCACTTTGATCTATATCTTTGTTGTCAAACACCCGGTATACATACGAATAATTTTGAAATATGCTTATGTATACCCTATACATGTCACCAATCATTTTTTCTTCGCAATATACCGTTATTCACTTCATCGCAATGAGATCCGCGTCTAGGGTGGCCACCCAGTATATCAACAAATTATAGTCTTTCTCACTTTCAGTGACTTTTTAAAGAAAATTTATTATTTATTTTGACCTCCACAAGGTGACTAAGTCCTGTTCAGGTAAATAAATTAAATTTTTTGAACTTTTTCCAAATTCAAAAATTCATAAAAAAATAATTGTGGATGTGACAACTTTAAGCGATACCACAAATTGAAGCATAATTTAGCTTCTTTCTAAAAAGGGAATCAATTATTCGTAATTCGAAATACAAAGTGTTTGTTTCACCCTGAACACTTTAAATGAAGATTAATGAGTCCGGCCCTGGAATAATGAAATAGTTGATATATTTCTGACTCGACCTTAGCATGTGCCAATAACCCCCCAAGTTTCAATAATATCCGTCGATAACTTTGGATTTTATGATGGTCTAAGTATTTCCATGAAATTTGAAAAACACCCTGTAGTTTTCTAGGGAAACCCAGAAATTAATTTTAAATAGTCAATCAGTAGTCAGCTAGTGCAACTCTATCTCTGGTAAGAGTATGTACAGTTATTCCCCGGACACCCTGTATTTTGGGAAAGGAAGAAACTGAAAGGGAACATTCTGGAGGAATCTTGCGGGAATGGATCATTACAAAAAGTTTCTTCAGAACTTGAGAACTGCAAGGTCCAAAATGAATTTGGACCTCAGCAAGAATAAGTTACGCCTCCTCACTCACTTCTTAACAGGACAGTCGCCTTTGGATGCATATGATGAGTATTGGCTTGAAAGAAACCGACAAGTGTAGGTTCTGTGCGGAGGAGGAAACTTCTGTTCACTGAGTTTCAGAGTTCAGCTTTGATGGGGGGCACAATTATAATAATAATAATAAATAACATTATACATTTTCCTTAAAAATGTATTATAGAAAAACTATAGCAAATATATAATATGCAATGCTTCGTAATGTAACCCCCTTAACAATTTACAATCTAGCATTAACATATTTTCCGCAGTAATTAATTTCACAAATCATAAGTGCGCTCTCTCAAACATATGAATCTCTGTCTCAATTTCATTGAGTGATCATTTTGTAAATGCAGCATCAAATTTTTGTTTTTTGAAAATGATCTACTGCAATTCAGTTCGAGACAACAGCTATTCCAAGAACTATCGTTGCCATAGGATATTGGATCTGCAACTTGCTTATGAACTTCTTTAACATGTCGGTTATGATTTGATTGACTGCTAAACACTTTTTCGCAAAATTTACATGTAACAGGCATTTTGATAAAAGAATTGAGCAACATCTTACTTATTTAATAAGCAATTAATCGAGATTCAATTCAAGAAATTCCCGCCGTTTACTTTAAACGGAACGCACAGAATTTATTGATGACCATAGAACAGAACAAGATATGTGTATGATTTTCTTGGGCGATCTATCCTCTCGTGATTTGAGGTATCTACATGTCTGTATACCTTTGAGAAATAGAATTAATCGGCCGATTGGTTTGGAAGTTATACTCTCATTTGTCTCACTTAATGTCATTCTGGGGGATAGAGAGTTAAAATATCTGGAAACTAAAGAGGAATTGGCTTTCAACCAGTTAAAATCTTGGTTCACTGCTAACAAATTGATAATTAATGATGAAAAAACTAAAGTTATTTCATTCAGCACACAGAGGTCTGTTAAAAGTAAAGATGATAATGTTCAAATCGATGGACTGAATATTAAACTTGAAGAGTCAACAAGATTTTTGGGAGTTTATATAGATCGATCAGATTAGAGGAGGGGCGACAGATCAAAACCGACCTTGCGAGTACCTTGACCTTAAGATTTGTTGTGCATCCCCGCGATGTTTACCAGTCAGGCAGCAAAGTCTCAATGAACTTCACCACCTTTCTGGGGCCACATCCATTACTTGTTAAGGCTTTAGGAACCAGGAGCCAAGATGCCGTAACCGTTTTTGGTGAACAGCTTCACACTCACATAGCAGGTGTCTGGCTGTCTCGTTGGCTTCCTGACAGAAGCGACATGTACTATCGGGCGCATTTCCCATGTTTTTTAAGTGATATCTCACGGCACAGTGCCCAGTGAGAGCGCCCGTCAGTTTCCTCAGTTCCAATTTGCTGAGTGAGAGGACTTTCTTGGTCCAGCTCGTCGAGTGAGAGAGAAGTGACCTAGCTTGCCTTTTACCATTGGTCGTACGCCAGGACATAAGCTTTCTTTTGTTCCCAGTCCTTAATAGCCATTGCCTGATGGCTGGCTGGGAAGCCGCAAAACGGTTCTGGTCCAGTGGAGGGGGTTGTCCCCCCTTTCCTGGCCAGTTCGTCTGCCGCTTCATTGCCGTGAATCCCGGAGTGACCAGGCACCCAAAAACCCAGATGAGATCGATACTTGAAGTGGACTTGTCATATTGATTATTTATCAGGAAAGCTCTGTAAAATAGGACATGGCTTTCGTTTATTGTCAAATTATTTAGATTTTAAGACTAAATAATTTGACAATAAACGAATTATAAGACTTTGAAGATATAGTCTAAGAGCCCGTGAACGCCAGACCTTCGTTATTTATAAAAGCTGAAAATTTGTCTACGCATGCTCTCAACACAGGTAAGAACGATGGACCATTATGAAATTTGGGTTACCCTGGCTTTGGCAGGTAAACGGTATTAAAGGGGTGTAAAATACTGATCTAGTTTCGTCATTTTATAAAGTGTGATTTTTTGATATTACCTTCAGAAAATCATTAAATTAATTCATTAAATTACATATATGTAATTCTATTTACTTTATAGTATAAAAGCTGATTTTTATATATGATACTTGGGTAATAATAAGATAATGTTTCCTCATTAGCCAGACATTTTTGATAGTGCCAACCCTTTGCCAGACAAGCTTGTAGTTTAGCTGCAGGTGCGAGCGCGAGACAGTATTTATGAGTGGGTGCGAGTGAGACGGTATGATTATAATGACTTATGCAAATTAATTTTTTTGTACAGATTTATATAACTAATAATTTAAGTGAATCTCAAAAACATCTGAAGGAAAAACATTCCATGCTACAACTAAATTAAATTGTTAATAGAATAAATTAAAATTTTTAACAATTTTATTTAGTTGTAGCATCGAATGTTTTTCCTTCAGATGTTTTCGGGATTCACTTAAATGATTAGTTATATAAATCTTTACCAAAAAATTGATTTGCATAAGTCATTATAATCATGCCGTCTCACTCGCACCCACTCATAAATACTGTCTCGCGCTCGCACCTGCAGCTAAACTACAAGCTTGTCTGGCAAAGGGTTCGCACTATCAAAAATGTCTGGCTAATGAGGAAACATTATCTTATTATTGCCCAAGTATCATATAATTATGTAATGCCAACCCTGGATTCCTTTAGCCAAGATAATCTTATTACAGCTTTTCTAATTCATATACCTATGTTATAACGTGCATAATTGCAACTCATCATTTCTGCTGAGTTTAGACAATATGATTATAAAATGATTGTGAATGCCTCTCTCGAGGAGATTAAGTATCGAGATATTGTACGCTTTGCTTCGCTTAATAAAGTTGATTTTTTAAAAATACGGTTTTTCTCCCTAAAAACATAATTGGCGACGAGGTGATGGGATTGTGCCGGTCTTCGTGAAACGAATACGGACTGTCAGTGTTAACTGTTAAGGTGCAACCAAGAACAAGGAGAGGAATACCAGAAGCCCTGATCGACCGAGTAGCGCCCTTCGACAACTTCAACAAAGAAAAATCAAGAACTTCAGAGGTGAGCAAGAGCAAATCCTTTACTTATTCTCCCAGTTATTTTAACCTGGCCCAAAGTTAAAACCAATTCCAATCCAATTCTTTTTCCCGTACAGTTTTGAGAGTAAAACCTGTATAAGTTTTTCCTAGGTTTCTTTCCAAAAACCGATCAAATAATTCAATTTATTAATAATTTTTTTTTCTTCAATCATACATAATTGATTCAATTATAGATAATTTAATCGATAATTTATCCAAACTTAATTTGAAAAATAACAAAATGACACAGGATAATACTACTTTCGAGAGAATGAAGCTGATTAGCCTTTTCGCGCAATCAATTGTTCCATTTGACGGAAACCCCGCAAATTTAACAAGATTTTTAAATCATTGTGAAAGATTTTCCAATAAATTCAGATCAAATGATGCATTACTTAATGAAGCAATCATAGATATCATTAAAAGTAAATTAATAGGTACAGCTAGTGAAATAGTGAGCAGCAATGAACGCATCACTTCTAGCTGGACAGATTTAAAAAAATTCCTCAAATTGAAATTTGAAGAGAAAATTAGTTTAACTGTATTATTTTGGGATCTCCAGAATGCCCAAAGATTTAGAAATGAAAATGACTTAGAATTCCTAGAAAAAATTGTCGATTTAAAAAACAAATATGATTATCAGGTGGAGTTATCCGAATTGAGTATAGTTGAAAAGGAACAAGAAAAAAATATCGCATCTAGAGTAGCCACTAGAGTTTTACTTTACAACATTAACCCTGAATTACGAACTGCACTGAGAGGTCATGGTATAATGAATTACGATGACATGGTCAATTTTATTAGGCAAGATTTTTATTATTACCAGCAACCTTTTCTTCATTATAAAACACAAGTTTCTCAAAAACCTAACAATTTTCCAAATTCAAACAAACGCCAAACGCAAAACCCAATGCAGTACCCAATACAGAGAAATTTTCCTAATCAATTTCAACCACATTTTAAACCACCACAAAATCAATTTCCTCCACAACCTATCCAATTTACGCAACAAAATACCAATCAATTTCCTTCAAAACCTATCCAATTTACACAACGCCCAGTAACTCATCATTTCCCTACCAGACAACAAGTTTTCGGACCTAGTACTTCTAAGGAAGTAGATGTATTCAAACCTAATCCAAATCAAAGAATTTTGACACCACCGGAAAAAATGTCTATACAGACGCGAAATTATCCTCATAAACGCTCGAATTATTCAACACAATATCAGGCAAATCCTCCAAAAAAACACCCAAATTTTAATCAAAATAATTATCAGCAAAATTACAATAATCAACCTCCTAATTTCACATTTGAGGAATTGACAAATATTGAACCAGATTGTGAGCCAATAGATGTAGAATATAATGAGTCACAAAATTATCTTGAAATTAACGAAAACTTTGAAGATGAAAACTTAGAAAATTATTCAGATGAAAATTTTCACGAACTAGCCTCGAACAATTTATCGACCTAAATTCTGCTTTAGACAATAAAAATCAATTACCTTATATTGAATTCCAAAATCCTAAGTGCAAACTTCTTATAGATAGCGGATGTTCAGTATGTCTAATTGACCCAAAATTTGCTTATAATAACTTTCCCAAAAATATCTTTAAGGAATCAACTTTAACTGCATGTATGAAGCAGGAAACTTCTAATGAAAAAGTATTTTTACCAGTATTTAGAGAATTCGAAATTGATGATTTTCACCCATTCATACTTTACAAATTTCACAAAAATTACGATGGATTAATAGCAGCAGATTTCTTGAATAAATATGGACTAAATTTAGATTTCAAAAACCAAATTTTAACTAATGAATATTGTAAATTCCATTCCAATATCAAAAAGTTTCCCAAAAACCCTCAAACATTCCAATAGATCTTAGTCATTTAGAATCAAAAATTAGAAACCAACTGACTAAAATTCTCCAGACGAACGAAGATGTTTTACAACTACCTGATCAACCACTCAAATTTTCTAGTAACATTAAACACAAAATTAGAACGACTGACGAAATTCCTGTACACGGTAAAATGTATAAATATCCAGAAATTCATAGAGCGGAAGTACAACGACAAATTGAAGACATGTTAGAGAAAAAAATAATTAGACCTAGTATTTCCCCATGGTCCTTTCCCGTTGTCATAGTTCCCAAAAACAGGACAAATCTGGACAAACGAAATGGCGAATTGCCATAGACTATAGAAAACTGAACGACAAAACCATAGACGACAAATATCCCTTACCCCAAATCGACAACATATTAAATAAATTAGGCAACAAAAAATACTTTACCACACTTGACTTAGCATCCGGTTTTCACCAGATAGAACTCGACGAAGAATCTATAGAAAAAACGGCCTTTACGTAGAAAACGGTCATTACGAATTTCTTAGAATGCCTTTTGGACTCAAAAACGCCCCAAAAACTTTCCAGCGGCTAATGAATAATGTTTTAAAAAAGTATATAGGTATAATCTGTTATGTATACATGGACGATGTAGTTATTTTTTCGGATACTGAAGAACAACATTTGGCAGATATCCATACCATCTTAGAAGCACTCAAAATTGATAATTTAAAAATCCAACTTGATAAATGCCATTTTTTCAAAACTGAAATTGAATTTTTAGGTCACATTATCACACCTCAAGGAATTAAACCAAACCCTAATAAATTGAAAGCTATTACTGACTTTCCAATTCCAAAAACTCAAAGAGAAATTAAATCGTTCCTCGGATTAATAGGTTATTACAGAAAATTCATTCCAAATTTCGCTAAATTAACGAAACCTCTAACATTATGCCTGAGAAAAGATGCAAAAATTAACATTGACGATTTAAATTACATCGAAGCATTTGAAACTTGTAAGCGGAATCTAATGAACGATCCAATATTAAGTTACCCTGACTTTGATAAACCTTTTATTCTCACGACAGACGCATCCGGTTATGCAATAGGATCAGTTCTATCGCAAGGAAATTCTCCGAATGATCTTCCAATTGCATTCGCGAGTAGAACGCTAAATGACGCCGAAACAAGATACAGTACGATAGAAAAGGAACTGTTAGCTATCGTATGGTCATGCAAATATTTCCGACAATATCTCTACAGACGCAAATTCACGATTTACACAGACCATAAACCTTTATGTTGGTTATTTTCTTTAAAGGAGCCAAATTCCAGACTAATGAGATGGCGTATTCAGTTAGAAGAATTCGACTACGAAATTAAATACAAGAAAGGTTCGACGAATAACGCAGACGCACTTTCGAGGATTAAAATTGACAAAAATAATATCGAAATTAATGGTATTGAAGATGATTTAGATTCAATTGCAAATCAAATAACTACCGAAGAATTAGACGATTGTTTGAATTTACTTAATGCAAATAACCAGACTGAAACCCCTAGTACTAGTCAAAATGACAATATTATAGATTTCGAAACAGACGACATAACTGTTCACAGTACTTTAGAAAATCCTATTCTCGAATTACCTATTACCGAAAGAAGTTTAAATTCTGCAGCCCTACAAATAATTTTCAAAACGACTCCAAATTATAAAGTAACAAAATCAAAAATTTTTGGTGATAAACTTAGATTCAGAGTGTCCATCAACCAAATTGAAAATGATTTCATAAAATTCATCAAGGAATTTATTCAACCCAAAAAAGCATACACCTTGTATTTTGCCTCTCAAGAATTAGAAAAACCACTTATACGAATTCTACAGGAAAAATTCGATTATAAATCTTATGACTTAAAAATTTCCAAAATTTTTCTAGAAGACGTAGAAGACAAAGAAGAACAACTTCTTCGCATACAACAATACCACGAGACAAAAACTATCCATCGCGGATTACGAGAAAATCTTATAAGTCTAAAACGTAAATATTACTGGCCCAACATGGACAAAGACGTTAGGAACTATATAAATTCTTGTGAATTATGTCAGAAAAATAAATACGAACGCACCCCAATCCAAATTCAATTCAGACCCAACCCTATCGGAACGAAACCATTTACGCACGTTTACTGCGACACGATTAGGTTCAATCAAACGTATTGCCTTAGTATCGTAGACTCATTTTCAAGATTAGGACAATGTTATACATTAATTCAAAAAACAGGAACAGAAATTTTAGACAAGTTATTAATTTTCTTTAGCCATTACGGAATTCCTAACAAAATTACATGTGATAATGGTCTCGAATTCAAGAACAACGTTATACAAGATTTTTGAAGAGTCCACAAAATCGAAATTCATTACATTACAAACTATAATCCCAATTCCAATGCCATAGTTGAACGATTTCATTCCACATTAATAGAACAATTGAGGACAATTACAGACAAAAATTTGACTTTCCAAAATAGATTATCTCAAGCATTACTCAGTTACAATAATTCAAACCATGCGAGCTTAGAAATGACCCCTATGCAAATAATTAAGGCAGACTTGAACTACTCATTACCTATAGAACAAACACATAATGAACGATTACAAAATTACGTGGAAAATTACGTCGAAAATTTGAATGACATAACGAAACATTTGGAACAAAATAGACAAAAAAATATTCAACGTTTAGAAAAAACTAATGAAAAACGATCAGCAAAGGAAGACCACCCTTTAAACAAAAACCCAACCTACATCAAAAATCCTATGACACGAAAATTGATGCCTGTGAAATAGATAAAAATCGAATCCAAGATAAGAAAAACAAGCATATCTACCACAAAAAAATCATGAAACAGAGAAAAAACTAGTTTCAAAATTTTGTTACAGATCCAAAATGGAATACACTTTCATACTTTTCATACTTCTCGGAATAATAACCTTCTCGATATCCCTTAAAATTATCCAAATCCAAAATAGCATACTACCCATTTCACTAGGTAAAGCCTACGTAACTCACAAAAACTTTCAACTTTTATACCATATTGACCTAGCCAAAATCGAACAAATCATAATTAATTATCAAACTGAAATAGACAACTACACAACTCAAAATTGAATTTCGCACAAACTGCAAATTATCGATATTTAAGACACTCCAACGAAATAAACCTGAATGCATTAGAAGAACTTTTGAACGAAAAAATACGAATCAAAAGAGGATTAATAAACTTAGGCGGAAAAATTTCAAAATTTCTATTCGGAACGCTCGATTCTGATGACGATGCTTTATATCAAAGTTATTTCAACAGTATCAAAAATAACGAACAAATATTATTTCGAAATCAAAAACAAATCGCAACTATAGTGAATGACTTGAAAAATAAGTACATCAGTAAATTCCAGAAAATGTCAGAAAATCTTAAATTGTTTCAGATAGTACCTGAACTGCATGAAGTACAACAAATGCACCTTTTGATTTTCGAATTGAAAGACATAAAAAATATCTTAGACGAAATACAAACAGCTGTTAGCTTTGCGAGGTTACATTTATTGCACGAATCAGTTTTACCATATTCCAAATTTCTAGAATTGATCAAAAATGAAAATATTATACCAGTTCATCACCTGAAAGACTATTATCAATTGTGTCACACGAAAGTTATTTTCAAAAACAAAATTTTATTATTTCTGATTTCAATTCCATTAGTTCAAAAAGAATATTATGATCTATACAAATTTTACTATCTCCCACAAAATAATGAATCCCTTCCATATACCAATCCTTATTTGCTCTCGCAAGAAGAAAAGCTGAAATGGTCCACCAAACACTGTCATCCAGTGGAAAACGACTACTTATGCGATCAAGACTCACTAGAAAAAATTCCTGGAAAATATCCTCACCAACCACACCGAAAATTGCCAGAGAATACGAAAAATTCCAACCCAGGACCTGAAGATCCTAGAAGATGGAAGCATTCTCTCAATTCAAAATGAGAAAATAATCGAAAAATGTCCATTGCAAACGAAACATCATTTCCTTCCTACGATGGCCATTCTACGTACCAAATGTACCATCAGTAACAAAGAAAAGGAAATAGTTCCAACCACAAATATCAGCGAAGAGAGAATCGTCCTTCTATAAACACCACACAAGTTACCCCAGGAATACACAAAAGAAGCACCAGAAGACGACATCCCCGACATCGAATTGGAAGAAACCAACCAGTGGAATCTTCCTCAGACTGCATTTAATTCATTTTCTTTCGATAATTCTAATAATTATAATAACTACTTTTTACTTTATTTTCAAGCTTGCTTTATCCAAAAATAATTTATGTAAAAATAAAGCTACACCCATAGGTGATACCTTTAACCAAAATGGGGAGGAATTATGTAATGCCAACCCTGGATTCCTTTAGCCAAGATAATCTTATTACAGCTTTTCTAATTCATATACCTATGTTATAACGTGCATAATTGCAACTCATCATTTCTGCTGAGTTTAGACAATATGATTATAAAATGATTGTGTGTGAATGCCTCTCTCGAGGAGATTAAGTATCGAGATATTGTACGCTTTGCTTCGCTTAATAAAGTTGATTTTTTAAAAATACGGTTTTCTCCCTAAAAACATAATTATATATAAAATCAGCTTTTATATTATAACGTAAGTAGAATTACATATAATTTTATGAACATTAAGGGTGTCTGGCAAGGGGTTGCCACTATAGTAAGTGTCTGGCAATAAATGACGTGATTTTAATGATATTCTGAAGGTAATATCAAAAAATCACACTTTATAATTTGACGAAATTAGATCAGTATTTTCCACCCCTTTAATACCGTTTACCTGCCAAAGCCAGGGTAACCCAAACTTCATAATGGTCCATCGTTCTTACCTCTGTTGGGAGCATGCGTAGACAAGTTTTCAGCTTTTATAAAATAACGAAGGTCTGGCGTTCACGGGCTCTTGCTCTAATAGTATAATATTATGCAAACTTTGAGTCAGTGTTAAGATATGGTATCATAAATTATGCTGGGATGCTAGTTCAGAGGTGCAAAAATATTTGTCATACAAAAGAGAATTTTGGGATTATTGTCTGAATTAGGAGTTCTCGATTCATGTAGAGGAGTGTTTAAAAAATGGTATCTTGACAGTTTATGGTATTTATTTGTATAAATGCCTAATTTATTTTTTCAGAAACATGGTGATACATATGTTGGACCACAAATATGGGACGAGAACTCTACATTTCAATTACCCTGAGCATATGTTGACACTAACAGAAAAACATCCTTCATACATGTGCATTAAAGTATTTAATAGGTTACCTAATGAAATCAAGAGAATTAATCATATTAAATCATTTAAACAAAAGTAAAAGAAATGCTCATTAAATTAGAACCCTACTCTTTGTTAGAGTATTTTGATGTTCAGTAGGGGTGGTATTCTAGTTGCAGTTTATGTTGATTTAGTTGTGTGTGTAGCAGAGTGTACTTGTGCTGTACATGCTTCGAAATAAAGACTCTTATCTATCTATATTGGAAAAACGATACATTTAATTATAACATGATTACTTCAGGAAAAAATGACAAAATTTGAAATGTTCAGGGTATAAGTTCCTTCAATTCCTTTGAATATAACTTAGAATCTAGGCCAAAACAGTGAGAATGACATACAGATGTGGAAGAAACGGATGGAAACAGGGGAGTTTCAGTGTTAAATTCAAGAAGGCTCGGGCTCCAGTGGAACAGTGGAAGAATCGAAACCTCAGAGCATTGCGATATTGAATAAGCGGCTGGTCTGTTGGAATGGCAATCCGAAAGCTCTGATAAGGGTGAGATCGGAGCATTGGTTACAGCAAACGCTACGGTCGGCAACGACACAGGCACACGCGTCTTGCGATTGACCACCGAAAAACCAGCGTTTGCTGTAACCAATGCTCCGATCTTACCCTTATCAGAGCTTTCGGATTGCCATTCCAACAGACCAGCTGCTTATTCAATATCGCATCGCTCTGAGGTTTCGATTCTTCCACTGTTCCACTGGAGCCCGAGCCTTCTTGAATTTAACACTGAAACTCCCCTGTTTCCATCCGTTTCTTCCACATCTGTATAGTGACTCGAATTGAAAAGTAAATAACGAGAAATGAGATACATCATTATTCTACTCAGACTTCAACAATATTATGAAACGAATAATTCTTTGGAGATACATTAGTGGGCATAAGGTGAGGCATTGTACCTAAGCTTAAAAGTCAAAAGTTAGAAAAATTGCAAATTTATCTATTATCCAAAATCCTCGAAGGCGCAGTCGTCTTAGCATACTCGTATTACTCGTGAACATGTCAGTCGACCCCTCACGCTCTTGGTAGTGGATGCTTCTTATTTACAATACTAGCTGACCCGTGCCCACTCCGTTGGGCATAATGTTAATAACCTCTTTTTAGTACATAGTGTTATGTTTTGATTTCTAACTGCCAAAAAGGAGGTTTATACGCAGGTACAGTTTGTATTTGCATGCTAATACAAAATTGGAAAGTAACTCTGTCCTAAAAAAAACATTTGAGGGATTTGCGATAAACGAATTCCAGGAGGACCAAGTCGCGGGTATAGTTAGTTAGGTAATGGTAATTTTAATTGTTCAAAACTTCTCTGTAAACTATATTGGATATAATGTTATCATTTGGTAGCAAATATATTGTCTGTCAGGAGTTCTAACCCGAGATAAGCCAACATGTAACTGCCAATGGGAAAACAAGGCTTTCTCAGGTCAAGGCCCACCAGAGAGAAAATGTGTCACCTTGGGACTCGTTAATAGTGAGGGCAAAAGAGATCTTCACTGGAAACTGTAGCCTTTTAAACGGTATGGGTAAATCAGTGGGAATTATGGGAATCCGCGGAATATAGGCCAGTTGTCCCACTGCTGGCCCTGTGATAATGGTCGCCACGATTATACTGTCCCGTAACTGTTTTGTAAGCAGCATTTTCTCATTACACATGCTGGGGGGGCTCAAGTTTTTAATAGCATGATAGGAATGCCAACTTTCGTGAGGAAGTAAGCTGGAAGGGTTCAAAGAATTTAAAATTCTTGGGGATAATGCACTGTATCCTCAACACTACACACCTTATCAATAGACTTATAGTGTTTGACCTGACCAGGAATTTTCTCTGAAATGAGTTTATTTGTTTCATTCACTGTATCGTTTCTGGGTGACAATATTGCCCTAGAACAAAGCCAATGATAATCTCTCTCCAATAAATTTTCAAGACCGGTATATATTGCATCAGTAAGATGTTTCAACCTGTGCAATATGTATCCTAATGTCCCGTCAAGTTTTTAAGTCCTTGCTGTTGGTGTTAGAAGAGACAATTTTTTCTTCGCTAAGATTGAGTAGTTTACGCGGAAAGTCGTCATCGTCGTTGTCGCTCAAATGGGCTCTCATGTTTGTTCGTAAATTGAGAGATGCAACCGAACTCCGTAAGTGAGATGATTTTAAGCATGCTCTGATGATATCGGCTCGTGTTTGCCGAAAATCACCCGCAAAAATAAAAGTAACGCCACCCATTACAGCATCAGAGCTTCTGATGTCTTTGATAGTACATTCGTCCCATATAATTAAAGATGTTTCTCGTAAAAGTTTCCTGAGTTGCCCATTTTTACGTATGGAACAAACTGACTGTTGCTCTAGTAAGACTGTCAGAGGTAGCTTAAAGGTGGAGTGTGCTGTTTTCCCATCATTTAACAGAGTAGCGGCAATCCCCAAAGAGGCAACAGCTAGTCCATTTCTCCTGGATCATCTTACATTTGCCAATACCAAATTTGCAAGAAACTTTTTGCCAGTGCCTTCCGGGGCGTCAAGAAAGAAAGTTAAACCTCTTTTATTAAGCACACAGTGAATTTTGAGCATCAAAAGCTTGTTTCTGGCCCTTAACTAGTTTCGGTACATTTTCATTAATAAAAACTGACAACTCATATAATATAATATATATAATTAGACATTTTTTTCTTTTGTCATGTGGGGGTAAATTTTCTTCATTGTTATCTTTCTCTTTATTGAGATGATTATTTAGTCAATGTATCCTTTGATGTATTGGTTATATTTGCTTAGTTGGTAAAGGAATAAGGGGATATGCAGTCATTTTCATCGACGGTGCATGATAGGAATGGTAGGGTATAATACAGTTAGATTGTGTGGGTTTTCTATTAGTTTCAAGAGAAGAGCTATTTAACCGAGAGAGATAATCAGATCGAAAGAGTTTATAGTATTCGATATTGCATATTCTAGGGTGAACTTCATTCTAAAGTTAGAGTTTATCGTTTAGAGAATTTTTCAATTTCTCTTTTGTCCCTTCCCAAATGCATAAAATGTCATCGACATATCGTTTTCATGCAATTAATTGAATTTGAAAGGCAATTTCATTGATTAACATAAACTCGGCTTTAGACCACTGGCTGTGAACCCATGGGTGGGTCGTCTTTCATTGTACAGGTCTTCATAATGATTTTATTTTATGGAATGGAAGAGGAGGGAGGTGTGAGCATGAGAGAGGGTGAAGAACGAGCTCAGGGAATAGACCTTAAGGTCGCAGTGAATGCAACTGCAACCCCTCTTAAACTGAACTAAATGATTGTAACATCGTAGGTTGCCTTGGAAATATTTTATCTTATGGTTTTTTATGGACAGTCTATAAATTTATAATTCCAGTCACACGATCCAATTTATTTCGGAATGGCAAGCCTAAATTCGCAGTATCAGTAGTTTAAAGCATAGTTTACATCAGAATATACATATTTAAAATAGTCCAATGCCAACTGCCCTGTTAAAATCATTTATAGAGACCTTGTATATAAATATTGTTGTCGACCATGAAGCGTTCTGTGAATAAAGTACTTAGTTTCATGATATAATTATATGAAACGTGTATTCTGAATGCACTCATGAACTGATCATTCTTGAGAGCTCGTTCTACTTAAACTAGTGGCATATCATTTTGCCCAAAAATCTGTAATTCTCGAATTTCGAGCCGAAAATGCTCTCAAACGATAGGGTTCGACTCCCTGATGACGAATCCGTGTTCAAATCCGATTCTGTCTGTGGGGGTGTCCTTAGCACGATAATTTACTAGGGAAATTTCCTAGAGACTTGAGTTTTTCAAGGTGAGTTCTGTTCCCAAATGCCTCGGTTAAGTTCGTTAACCGCGCAAAACCGTACAGGGTGTTCCAAATTTTTGTTCCTCAATATTTCAGGCAAAACGGAACCAATCGGCTACATGCAAGCCCCTCATTATAAGCCTCATGCGAAATTTTGTGGCCGTATTGTACACAGAACCGTAAAAAATTCAATTGAAATATTGAAAAGGAGAAACTTCATATCTTCATAAATAGTATATTATATTATAAGGATTAAAAGTGCATCTTTTTTTTACGAGCAATATTTGCAGTTGCGAGGCGCAGCCGAGCGAATGCAAAATTGCGAGTTAAAATAGGCACTTTTAATCCGAATAATATATACTATTTTTTCTCCAACCAAGTCAAAATTACAATAAAATTGGTTTTAGTGAAAAATCGTTCATAATTTGGTTATGAATTTGAACACAGAATCATGACAGTGATTGTCAAGTAGACTTCAAATGCAGTTACAAGGATTAAAAGTACCGTTTTTAATCCTAGGATTAAAAGTGTTGCTAAGTAACGAGTGAATTTTTGTACGGTAAGAAAATCTATGACTTTTGCACCTGAAAAGAGTACAAAAGTCAACATTTTTGATGGTTGGAGAAAAATAATATTATCCCATTCGAGAGAAATATATTTTTTGAATGAAGATTCATATACTGAATGTTCAAGCAACATTGTGTGGCCATAGTGTTAACAGAACCATAGAACATTCAATTGGAATATTGAAAAAAATAATCTTTATATTTCCATAACAGAATATCCGATTAAAGTAAAATTTTTTTTGCGCATGAAGACTGACATACTGAATTTCATTCAAATTTTTGTGGTCATAATGTCAACAAAATCATGGAAAATTCAATTGGAATATTGAAAAGAAGAATCTTCATATTTCCATTATCCGATTCGAGTCAAATTTTTTTTCTGAATGAAGACTGATATACAGAATGTTCATTCATGAATATGTAAGTTTAAGTCTGATTCGAATGATTTTTTTTCAGTTGTAGGTATGTTTATTCTCAATAAATCACCAGTTTTGAATTTCAAGAAAACTCGGCTTGAGTAATTTTTACAGGGTGAAAAGAAATCTGTTTTTTTACCCTAACTTTAGAACCACTCCTGGTATGTTCCAGTTGTTGCATCGTGTGTTTTCCTATTTTATCAATAAGACACATCTTTTCTTGACAATATAATTATTCATTCATAACAATAGCTCAATTTTTGTTAAAGATACAGGGTTTTCAGTAAAACATTGAATTTCGCTAAGGCTACAACAGTATTTCAACAAATAATACCTAAAATATTGACTTAATGAAAAAAAACCGAAAACTAAGTCAAAAATATAACGCCCAGATGCGGATAACAAGTGCAATAATTCGTCTCGGTATATCCTCATTCAGGTTTTGAATCAATTAGAGCATCACTGAGCTGCTGCAATTTTCAGTGGTGGTACGCGAGAACGAATTTTCCTTTCAAGAGCATCCAAACATGCCCAATTGGGTTCAAATCTGGTTTTAGAGCAGGCCTGAATAACATGACGCGCGAAAACTTTCCTTGTTTTATGTTTTCACTCAGTTTATTTTCATAACGTTCGGATTCAAGGTTGAATCTGTGAAAGTGCTTTCATAGCCATAGCGAAATTGTGGAGTTTGATGTTGCTCAGAAAACCTTGTATCTTTAACAAAAATTGAGCTATTGTTATAAATGAAGAATTAAATTGCCAAGCGAAGATTTGTCTTGATGATGAAATAAGAAATTACATGGTGAAACAACTGGAACACACCAGGAGTGGTTTTAAATGTGAAAAAACCGATTTTGTTTAACCCTGTATCAAATGACGTACGCCGAGTTTTCTTGAAATTTAAAACTGATGGTTGATTAAGGATGAACATACCTACAATTGAAAAACAAATCAATCGAATCGGACTTTAACTAACATATTTATGAATTAACAAACTTCATCGAGTGAATCGATTATTTTGCCGGTGACTGTATTTATATTTCAGATATTTCATATTCTGAATAATTCTCAGAATATAATTCCGATTCTGATGAGATTCTGCATTTATATATTCGGTATCAATCTCAAGTCCCATTTGAAGTTTTGAGGTAATAGTCTTATTGCTCCACCAATAAACGCTCCTTCTCAGGGCTTTTCTATTTCTCTTCCATCTCCGGTCTGATCCAAGGCCTTGTCAACACGTCGTAGGCAGAATCATCTCCTCCATGTTCTCGAGCAGAAGACAGCCATCCGAGGGATCCCGTCGATGCGCACCTTCGCGTATCCTGCTCATTCCTCTCATCGATCCTGCTGTTCCTGCACCGGCGCCAGAGTGCAGTCCGACCAGTCCGTCGAAAACGGCCGCACCGAAAGGCTGCGTCTGGTTGAGACAAGACTGTTTTCAGGTTGCAACAGCTCACCCCAAGGAAAATGCAAATTCGTTAAAGTACACGTTCGTTTTCCGAATTGTGACGATGTTCGCCAACCGAAATCCTGGATGGGAAGTTTGTTGAGGAGAGTGAGAGTGATGTGAATAACAACGCGAAGTTTAGTGAAAATAATCAACAGGAAGTTGATCTTGATCCGAGTGATACTGAAGGATTGATAAAACCAAATCAAGGTCAAGATAGTCGGAGCAGAAATTGGAAAGGCTAGTATCAGTATCAAGCAGGACCTTGATGGTGCAGACATTGAAAAACAGGTGGTCGAAGATTCGGAGCTGATAACAAGAAGAGAGCAAGTTGATAGAAAATGTCAACCGTCTTCATTGCGAAGGAAACGATAATTATATCGTCGATTATGAGGAGGATGAACATGATGACTTGAAAGCTAAAGGTAAAACTTGTGATTCCATTCAACAAATGACAATAAATCTATATTTCCGAATGCAGCAATTAGTTTGAAACAAAAGTAAAATTTTTTTTCATAATAGTTCTTTCTTTCAATGGCCAGACTATTATTGCTTCAAATTTCTCCTTTGGGAAGCAAAACCCCTTCTAATTTTTTTTTTCGCAATCGGAATCATTTGATGGAACTGAATTGACTTTCATAAAAGGTTTTTTGAGAAGTCGCCGATATTGATGTGTAGATAGAAGCTTTCACGGAATTGTTCAGATTATGGTAAAAAGAATTCAAATTTTATCATATTAACGACTGCTCTCATATTACTCATTTCAAGTAGAACTTCCTCTGAAAACTCGAACTCTAAGAGTTCGGAAGTTATTCTGCTTACACACACCCATAAGGTTACACACACTTATACTTATTCGAAAAAATAACAGCTTTGACGATGTAGAGCGAACGTACAAAATACTTTGAAATATTTTTGTAATGTCTTCGCATTGTATATTACTACTTCTTCATCGTCTGCCTGCGATTTTGTGAGCTCAATTTTTACGATTAAATTCAAGTTCAAGGTGAAATACAATTGGATCTAGTTATGGTTAGAATGACGAAGATCATATGAATTATTTGAGGAAACCATTGATAATAACTTTCGCGTTCCAGTACGTACTCTCTATTGAAACCAGGTTTGATACATCGTATTGAATTTCTGTTTCATAATCAATTTATATTTGAATGAGAAATAAACATTGAATAGTATTCGAAACGAAGCTAATATATATATGCATTTTGACAAGTTACCTTATATTCCACTGAAGCTTGGTATCTCGAAGTGAGCCGTTTTCTGAGCTCGTCAGATATTCTCAATCCCATAAAGTTATTGGATATAAAAAATTTGATGGGTTGCTGAAATCACTCCTGAACTAGGTATGGTTATTTATCGATTGGATAACTCGTGACTCCATGGTATAATTAGTTCACGCATTGCTTTATAGATGTCTCTGCTTCTACTACAATATACAGGGAGCCCCGGGACGAATGCGAAAAAGGGATACCATAAATCAAGGACATTAAGAAGGACTCGCATCAAGAGGTTTAATCGCTTGAGAGCCTTCGTTTGTTATATACAGGGTGATATTCATCTTATGGATGAAGTTTCATAGTTCAATAACTTTTGTACTAATCCCGCGAATGATTTCGAATTTGGAAGTTTTGTCATCTTTCACGATTGCCATCTTTCAATATTTCTGAAATTGAATAATATAATTTAGATCCCGACTAGAAAAATTTTAGACTTTCTATTTTCGTTAATTTTGAATCACCCTGTACAAGGTGGGCAGAATTCGTTGTCTACTAAAGTTATCTCGAGTTTGAAGAAAACAGATAACACATTTTCGGGCTTCTTTCTCCTGACTAATCTTAATATAAAAACAGATCCGGCCTATTTTCATGGATTTTGAGTTATGAATGAATATTGAGAAATTTGAAGTTTGAACGCGTATTCAAAATCAGTTGTTAGACTCTACAGGCACATTTTTCTCGACATTTTTCAAGGGCGATTCAAATATAATATGATTGATTTTTTTGGTCCAGCCATTTTCAAGAAATGAGTAGGATTTTCTATTTTTTAAATGTAATGTATAGTTGAAAATTTCATCATCTGCTTACAAAATTTTCGCTGATTTAAGAAATGTATCACATGTCGGTAGGTATTCATAAGAAAAAATATAATACTTTCAACGTCCTCTCTATTCACTTTTGAATTATAAGTGGGCTGACGTTACCATAGTCTGTCTAATATACTACTACTACTACTACAGAAATTCAATCTTTTCATGTAGTCACCTGGTTCTTAAGTGTGGACGTTCTCATGAATTTTACATTTCTTCAAAATACGATTTACTGAATTTCTGCATAAATTCGAATATTTTTTTTTCATAATGTTACACCAATTTTGAAAATGTCAAGAAATCCCAATAAGATATAAAGGAGCAAAGAGAAAAATTTATGTTACAAAATAGCGGTAGACACTTTTGAAGAGCACCGAAAAATGATGATTTCAGTTATATAATTTGTTTTAAAAATCGATTTTTTAACATCCATTCATATATCATATAGCTAAGAATTAAACAAATCGTCATTCGTGAAATTCGGATTTTAATATGGAAAAAAATTCGTAAAAAGTTTTTTTGCATAAATCTCAGAAATGGCACTAAATAGATAGCCAAAAACTTGGCTGAATCGAGGGTTGAATTATTGCCATTCAATGTCTAATCCGCGGTCAAATCGATATTCCTAATATGAATCGAAAAGTGTATAATAAATGATGTATAATCGTTCGCAATCATCCGAAATCTTTCGCACTCATCCGAATTCACCCGCAATCAACCGAAATCACCCAAAATCTTCCAAAATCTTCCAAATCATCCGAAATATTCCGAAATCATCAAGTGAATACTTGACCTCTTGGCAGTATTCAATGCCATCATAAAAAAAGGATTATAATTTGAAAAGCAGAAATAATCACGATCACAGTATTCGAAACAAAATTTGAAACACCTCGTGACGACGAGATTAAAATGGTGCAGGAATATTACCTCAACATTTTTTATAGGAACTTGAGCTTCATGCTGAGTATATGAATGCAAAATCTCAGTACGGCCGGAATTATATTCTGGAAATAATCCAGAAAAATGTAAAAAATCGATAATTGAAAAAAAAATAAACTCTATATTTCTAATGATGCGATCCTCTTGAAATTTTGTATGAACATTTACTACCTATGTCAATCTCCATTTACCAAATACAGGGTGTCCCGAAAACAATGGATAAGCCTGCAACTATAGATAGACACTGTCGTGGTCTAACTTATTCCAAATTTTGACTTAATGAAAATTCCACGGTTTCGGAGATATTCATGGTTTTCGTATTTTTAAAAATTTCCAAGTGCGATTAGTTTTCTAGTGCCATTTCTACAAATGGAGAGGTATATCGATATGGTTTTTTTTAATTTCACATGAGATAGTTCAACTATCGGAAACAAAGACTTAAATTAATTAGTGTAAAAAGTTAGACACTCGTGAATTACAAAGAAAAATTTAAAACTAAATGAAATTTCTTTCAAGTTTGATGAGCTACAGTGTAAAAAAATTGTAGGACGCCCCTGGTAGACATCATCTTAAAAACTTGCTCAGCTATTGCAGATTCCAAAAAGGTATCATAAGCCTAGGCATTCTGTAGTTTTTCATTCTCGTAACTACTTGATTACCAAATAGTCGAAAAATTTCGAAAAACTGTTTTTGTTGTAATTGTTATTCTGAGCTCATGTGATTTGTTTAACCTTATGGTTATTGTGCAATAGCAACATTATGAATCTTTCAAATAACTTTAATACTATTATCAAATTACTATTCATTGGAAATGAATAAAGAATGCAAAATGAAACACCTCTGAGGGTATTTTGCATTCAGGTGATTTCACTCTTACTGCGTAATGAGCTGTGTTATTATTGTTCTATGCAACCAGAGTTTCATTTTTTATGAATAAATTTAAACTATGCATGACTGAACTCATTATTTGATTTCGAAATCTTTATTAATTTTCAATGAATAAGTAATTGGTACTAATTCGTTTTATTTTTTCCATCGAATAGTAATTTGGTAATAATTCGTTTTATTTTTTTGTAATGAATATTCCACATACCTCTATTGTAGCAACACAGGGTATTTTTAAGTTGATATTTTTCTTTTAACACTGTACAGATGGTAAGAAAATAAGAAATATTGTCAAATACAATTAGTTCCGGTAAGGTTTTCGAGATACAGGGTGTTGAATGCAAATAATGCCATATTTCTATTCAACCAGAGAAACGATACGCTACTGCTTTTTTCAAAATGAAAATAATTTTCGTAATTTTCCACTATATTCCAACAAAAATGGCCTCCTGACTTTAACACATGAGCTCAGAATAACGATTACAACAAAGACAGTTTTTCGAAATTTTCGACTACCTATTTGGTAATCAAGTAGTTAAGAGAATGAAAAACTACAGAATGCCTAGGCTTATGATACCTTCTTGGAATCTGCAATAACTGAGCAAGTTTTTAGGATGATGTCTACCAGGGGTGTCCTACATTTTTTTTAAACTGTAGCTCATCAAACTTGAAGGAAATTTCATTTAGTTTTCAATTTTTCTTTGTAATTCACGAGTTTCTAACTTTTTACACTAGTTTGATGAATTCCAGTCTTTGTTTCCGATAGCTGAACTATTCCATGTGAAATTAAAAAAAACCATATCGAAATACCTCTTCATTTGTATAAATGGCACTAGAAAAACTAATCACACTTGAAAATTTTCTAAAAATAAGAAAACCATAAATATCTCGGAAACCGTCGAATTTTCATTAAGGTCAAAATTTAGAATAAGTTAGATCTCGACAGTGTCTATCTATAGTTGCAGGCTTATCCATTGTTTTCAGGACACCCTGTATATTTCACTTAAATCGTTATCCTGTTATGGCGCGGTTGAAATTATTTCCACAAAATTTTGTATGAGTCTTATTATGAGTAACTTGCATGTAGCAGAAAAATTTCATAACGATTGGTTTTATTTTATCTGAGATATTGAGGAACAGAATATTAAATGACCATATTTTATGCAACACCTTGTACGATTAGGCTATTTAACGAACTTAACCGCGGCATTTGGGAACCGAACTCAGAAAATCTCAAGTCTCTAGAACAATCCCTCCGAATGTTATCGTGCCTACGGCAGAATTGAATTTGTCCACAGATTCGACATCATCGAGTCGAACCCCATCGTTTGAGAACATTTTTGGTTCAACATTCGAAAATTACAGACATTTGGGCAAACCGAAATAGAACTCGTTCAAGTAGAATTAGCGCTCAAAAATTAATGAGCCCAATAAATTCAAATAGTGAGTGGGAAAATTTCCATTGAAGAAATTACAAACGGAGTGTAATGTAATTCTATATGTATAATGAACAATTCTCTTGAATTGACTGAAAACTAATTGAACCGTTCATATAATCAAAGCTTTGTTCAGTATATATCAATTTTCAGAATATAAAATAAAATAATATACATATGGATTAGAAAATTGAAATGAATTCAAACTGAGTACAACACTCTGCGGGCACTAGTTCCATTTCTGGAAGACCCAGTCTTTCGAAGCAGAGAAACATTTACACTTTATGAACTGAAACTTTATACAGGGTGAATCCTGTTGAACTGTACATACTTCACACAGAGATAGAGGACACTTTGCTGGTTTCAAAAAGACCCCACATGAAAGGTCTCAAACGATTCGTTTGACTTATACAGGGTGATTTTTCCAGTTTTGGTCATATCTTCAAAATGCTCTATTGGACGAACGAAATAAAATCACAAATTCATCAACTTTGGTACGTAGGAAGGACTATATCAATCTTCATACAGCT
>CM024240.1:54945851-55009125 GCA_013421045.1 Propylea japonica
TTGAATTAGAAATGTAAACAGGTTACTTCATGGTTTCTTAGTAGGCTTAAAAACTGCGCTCAACACTCAGCTTTCAGAATCATTAATTAAAAATGGTACTCAACAGTCTACTTTGCTAGAATTAGCCTTCAAAGTCAGCGAGGTGGAAAAATCAAAGAACTAGACGTTTACTCGAAAATTATTTTTTGCCATTTTAAGATTTTTGTGATCAAGTTATGATAGAAAATGCTGAAAATTTGCTTTAGAGAAGAGTTTTTGATAAGAAAAAGAAAAGGTATGGCAATAAATCCACATCATGTAGATAAAAAAATTATTTATAAAAATTACAATAAAAAAAGATAATGAATAAATATTTTGGGAAGGTGTAGAGTGTATTTGAGGCTGGAGTTGGCCTTTTTGAAAACTTATTGTAAATTTTATAAATAAATTTCTTTTTATCTACATGATGTGTGATTTATTGCCATACCTTTTTCTTTTTCTTATCTAAAACTTTTCTTATAAAGCTAATTTTTATTAATTTTCAGCATTTTCTATCATAGCTGGATCAGAAAAATCTCAAAATGGCAAAAAATTAATTTTGAGTAATCGTCTAGTTCTTTGATTTTTTCCACCTCGCTGACTTTGAAGGCTAATTCTAGCAAAAGTAGACTGTTGAGAACCATTTTTATTAATGATTCTGAAAGCTGAGTGTTGAGCGCAGTTTTTAAGCCTACTAAAAAACCATGAAGTAACCTGTTTACATTTTAATTCAAATTTGAAAATTTAGATCATGATCCAAAATACGTAACTTTCTCACTTGAGACCAACATTTTCATAATTTTTATCAAAGTTACGATGCTGGTTATTTTATGTATAAAGTACAACTCATGGCGATCTATTTACAACAAAAAAATATCAGAAAAGTCTTTTACTTTTCTTTGAAAAAATTTTCGAAGATGTTCAAGTTGAAAATTCTCAGATTTCATAAAAAAAAATCATAACTCGGAAACCGTGAAAAATCGGATAACATACATGAGGGTGATTCGAATACCCCATGACATGAGGAACCTGTTTTTTTTATTGACGTCAATCGTCCGGCCACCCTGTATTTTGCCGATTCGGTGCCTTGCCTGTGCCGAGCACGTGGCTTGCACGCCTAATGAGAATCAATCTTTACACGCATTATGGAAATCTCAAATTTATTCTACAACTGAAGGTGTTCTCAATGATAATTATTTTTATCAGAATTATGCATGCATGCCCACATGTCCACATTCAATGTTTATCTTCAATACAGATTTTGTTTTTCCCAGCAGGAATAAAAAAAGATGAGATTATCAGATTTTGAATGTATTGGCTCCATTCTGAAATCAGTTGTTCTTGATCAATTCTAGTGATCAAAAGTTTTTCTTTCGTTTGCAGAAAGGTTTGGGGTGTCCCATACAAGTGTGTCCAGAATGTTGCAGCGATTCAGGGAGACAGGTATGAATGTCCGAAGACCAGGACAGGGTAGACCACGGGTAACAACTGCCATTCAAGAACGTTACTTGAGAGTTTCTTCGTTGAGACAACGGTTTGCAACCACTAGCCTCCTTCAAAATCAGCTCGAGTAAACTCATGGGGTGCAAATTAGCACTCAGGCAATAAGAAGTCGCCTCAGAGAATATGATTTAAGGCCTCGTGTCGCGGCAAGAGGCCCAGCTCTTACCCCAGACCATCGAAGGGCGCGTTTGGATTTTGCGAGAGAGCATATCCATTGGGAAGAGGCTGATTGGGAAAGATTTCTCTTCACAGATGAGTCTATATTCTGCCTCTACCATTGTGATCGACGTTCCCTTGTATACAGACGTCCACATAAAAGATATGCTCGTGCAATTTCCTGAATACTACTGGTTTCTGGGGAGGATCGATTATGGTATGGGGTGGAATATCTTTGACTGCTCGCACAGACCTAGTGGTCGTTGATCATGGAGCTATGAATGCTGATAGGTATATAAGGAACATTCTTGAAGAGCATGTAGTGTCATTTGCCCCATACATTGGTAAAAATTTCATTTTTATGGACGATAATGCCAGACCCCATCGTGCGCGCATCGTTCAGGAGTACCTTGAAGGATTGAAGTCTCTCGAATGGAATGGCCAGCAAGAAGTCCAGATCTCAATCCGATTGAACAGGTTTGAAACAACCTCAATAGAAGGATGAGAAGTTCAGAAAATCATCCAGCTACTCTTAATGACTTAGGAATCCAACTCAGAGAAATCTGGGAAGGATTAGATCAGAACATTTTAAGATCACTCATTTTGAGTATGAATCGTCGTTGCCGAGCTGTAATTAACGCAAGGGGTGGAAATACCAAGTATTAAATCACTTATCAGCATTCCAGTATTTTGAAAATTGTTTATTTCTCTTCTTTCACATAAGATTCGGTGAAATCCTGAATTTTTCTTCCATTTAATCTGTCTTGTTTCGTTCAAAACCTTTCCGAGAGAATATAAAAAATAAGTTATAAAGTCAATTTCATTAAAATTGAGATTTTCAGAATATGCGTTAATTTTTTGCGCAGTGTAAGTTCGCGAATCCCCTTAGCATGTTGACTACAAATGTGTTCTCATTTTTAGGTAGAAGTTGTTCGATAAAACAAAATGAGTACGTTATGATGCCATGAATAAAACTACAGTGAAATCTCAATATAAGAATTTTAAATCAATGTTACCTCAATATAAGAAACAACAAATCTCAATTTAACAATTACTTGATGTAACGAATTTCTACTTGTTCTATAGCGATTTGTTATATCGAGGTTCCACTGTAGATGGATAGGATTAAATTTCTCAAAAAGGTGAAAGAAGCAATTACAACCATAATATACAGGTTTGGAAATGCACATCAGAAACATACGAAATTCAGGGATACTGTGGGGGGAGGTTAGAGTTTACATTATGTTATGAGGCAACCTTTGACCATTTGACTGTTTGTTAAGACAATCAGAGATAATTTTCCTATTCGCGTTCACAAACCTCACTAATCAACTTCCAACTGACATTGTTCAGAGATCTCGATTTGAAAAGTTCAGTCCGTGGGTGCCAGGAAGCTTTCATTTCAACTGGAGAATACGTTACATATTTATAGATAAGGTGTGTTCTTTTATTCATCAGATGGATTCACCGCTGTCACCACGGTTGCACCAAGTCGTTCGTTTATTCAGCGGTTGAAACTGTCACTCGTTCGTTTACTCACCGATGTTTCCATCGGTGGCTCATCGGATCCATCGACTTTCAGAGCCGGTGAATGTGATGAAATTCTGATGAATCAAGTGGAGGGGGTAAATTTGTATGGCAGAAACGTCAATGTTATCTGTCACGACTCAACTAAACAGCAGATAACTATCAACTCGTTCTTTTATTCGACATCTGATGAGCCATCTGACATTTCATCTGGTTTCCATCCGGTGAATCCATCGGTGAATAAAAGAACACACCTATTCGGTTCTAAATTCCTTTGGAATGGTGACAAAAAAGATGTTAATGCCCATTTAATTTACAAAATTCTATTACTTAGTATCAGAAAGCTCAGAATGAAAATGATAAAGAAGTAACACTTATTCAAAAATTGAAAAAGCCCTGGACGTGAAGTCAGAAGCTCTGGATCGGTCATATTGAAAAAGCGATCCTTCAAATTCGAATCAGTTATTTGAAAAAACTGAACATGTCTAACTGTATCTCTAGATAGAAAGATCAATTGTGAGTGGTACACAATCATTTGTTTCCAGTTGTCCTCCAAGAAATAAGAATCCAGACTATCCACCCATCAACACGACAATGCATGCTCTCACACAATTATTTGATGGTCCTGACTTTGCATCGAATGATGAACGTTGAATAGTAAACTTAGAGATTAACGTTTATCGTCACATGAAGAAACAATTAATGCATTTAAGATGAGTTTTTTGGAGACACCTCAAGCAGAGTGGCAGACATGATTAAAAAACACTTTGAGAGAATATAGGCGATTTTCTCTGAATAATAACTTTTTTTGTTCTCCAATCATGAACTTTAAAAGGCAACCCTTGTATTACAGTAAAACCTCTCTTGAACAGATACCTACAGGACCGCGAAAAAATCCTTCGAAATTAATTGAAGTCAAATAACTTACAATATCTTGAGAAAGAGAAGTATTTTGAAATAAACATTCGAAAGAGAATACACAATATGTTCACGCTTATATCATCATATCAATTATGTAACTTATTTCCAAAAAATCATAATTTCACCAAATATTTTTCAATGGAAGTACGCCGGATCTTATCTTGAAGATGGCATCTTGGAAAGGTAATAGCAGGCTGGTAAGAAGATTCAACGCTGAATCATCTCCCTGAGATTCTGCAAATAGTTTCAGACGTTTGATGGAATTCATAGCTTCAAAATAACTTGGTAATTCTTCGGAATTTTCTGGTAGTATTTAAGTAATTAAATTTGTTTGAGATAAATCTGAATTATCAATGAGGTTATAATCAATTTTGCAAAAATTCATTCATATTCTGCTCATTGATACTCGGTAACTTTTTTTCTGTAAATTTCCCTAAGAATTATCCGTTCAAATTAAGATCATGAAGCCATGATATCGTATTATCGGTGCTTGGGTCCATCTAAAAATAGAGCAACTTCAATATTATTTCAATAGACATCTGCCAGGATTAAGCCAGAAGGTCCATTTGAGACCCACTGAATAGGGGTGTCCGTTATGGTAAATTTCACTAAGCGCGTTCGGCAATTACCTCGGACTGGTCGGATCGAACTGGGGGTCGATTCTTGAATTATGTCGTGTTCGCGAATAGATGAATGTCGACCAACTTAGCAGGGAAGTTGGTCGACAATTGTCGAATCGCTAACACGACATTATTCAAGAATCACCCACCTGAACTGTTCGTTTATTACATGCAGATTGAGGGGAGAATGATTGAATGCTGCGATAAGAAAAGTGAAGATAAAAGTGATAAAGATGAGTACAAATCCATAAAATCGGAAATACACTACCTGAAGCTCCTTGTGGAAGAAATGAAGGATAAAAACAAGGTCCTAACATTGAGTAATAAACTACTACAAGGAAAGTTAGGAGAGGTTACCAAAGATCAAACATATAACAACTGCACCGTAATTCCAACCATCAAGATAAGGGATGAAAACAAATGTATACATACTGATCAATCATAATATTATGCAGACAGGGTAGACACAAGAGGAATTAGTTCTAGTGAACCGAGAAAGGAAAGACAAATAACACAAAGTAAACAAATATACTCTGAACAGGTTCCAATCCAAGAACAACAAAATAGGTCGCAAACTCAAACAATAAAGGTAATTAAAATTACCCAAACGGAAGTTGCAAAGAAGGAAAAAAGCAATAAGGAGAATCATGATAAAGAATACCAATGGCAATACCAGAGAAGAAGATCGATCAGGAAAAGAATGGGGACAATAGGAACTAGTAATGAGAGTTGAGCGTTATGCTAAACGAACTAAACGATGCCCTGAGAAAAGTCAGCTTAAAAATGAACATCTCAAAGATCAAAACCATCAGCGATACCACAGAACACATATACATTGACGGCACAAGACTTGAAAATGTGGAAGAATATATTTATCTAGGACACTCAATACGAATTGGCAAGGAGAATCAAATAACGGAGTTGAAGAGGAAAATACGGCTGACTAGGATGGCTTTCGGGAAGATGAGCGATATATTTAGAAATATTGACATCCCTATCAACCTCAAAGGAAAGGTTTTTGACACCTGCATATTACCAGTGGCTACATATGGCTTGCAAACGATGGCAATAACCAAGAAGAGTGCGAACCAGCTGAGAGTGATGGAAAGAGCTATGATTAATATCAGCCTCAGAAACAAGAAAATAAATGAAAAAATCCGACAAAAAAACAAAGTCGTAGATGTCATAGCACGGATAGCAGAATTGAAGTGGCAGTGGGCGGGACACGTGGCCCGACTGGACAAATCGAGATGGTAATACAAAATAACACACTGGCGACCGAGGACAACAAAACGTAGTGTAGGGAGGCCACAGAGGAGATGGCTTGATGATATTAAACAACACACGGGAAATGGGTGGTTTCGGATTGCTCAAGACAGAGGAACTTGAAAGAGGTCTACGTCCAGGAGTGGACAAAGGAGGACTGAGGAAGAAGAAGGAGACAACTACTGATGATTTCAAGGCTGTTCAGAAAAAACTTTGGATATACATATATAGAGTAAATAAAGCTTTCACCGAGGAGGGAGTGGATATATAAAACAAAAATCTGGACTGGCCATAGCAAAATTTACATTATAAACATACTTCTGTAGGGCGGAAATAAGAACATGGGGGAATAGCCATCTACACCAAAAATGAGTTACAAGTAAAGGAGAGGAAAGACATCAAGAAGATCTGAAAAAAGGAGAATTTGAATGTTTGGCAGTTGAATATTATATAGAAAAAAGTGAACAGGTCTACATTGTTGTTTAAGATGACGAAAATTATGATATATTGAATGATAGTATGGAAAAAATTTTACAAAAAATTACATAATGAATATGTGAGAGTGGTAATAATAGGAGATTTCAATATAAATATGGAAAAAGAATCAAATAAATGACGCAACATACTAGACTTAATAGACTTAATGGTGACATTTAATGTAAAGCAGATGATTCAGCAACCGACCCGAATAACAGGGAACTCGGCAACATATATTGATGGTATTTTTACCAATAGTGAGTCACCATATGAAGTCACCATTTTTGATACACACATATCCGTCCACACAGCCCAAAAATAGCATTCACCATTGATCAGGCAGAAACAAAGTTTAAATACAGACTTATGTTTTCAGAGAGAAATATTAAACTTTTCAAGGAGGCACTGATAGAACAAAATTGGGATTCTCTGTATGAAATTGATAAGAAAGACATAAATAGCCAGTTGATCACTTTCACACATTGTACCAGGAAATCTTCAATGAATTCCCAATAAAAAAATTAAAGTGAGAGGAAAACCAAAAATGGATAAAATGGATCCCGGAACTGTAACCATTAAAGAGAAATTGGATATACTGGTAACGTTAAGCACACACGATGAATCATTCGTGGAAATGTATAGAAAAACAAAAATAGAGTATGATAATCATTTGAAAAGGAAAACGAAAGATAAATTGGACAAGGAATTCAAAAAATCTGAAATTAAAAATAAAACTATGTGGTCTTTTATATAATCAATGAATAACTCTCCGAAAACAAATCAATTTCGAGTGAATGGAGTTCCAAACCATATGTCTTATAGAACTTATAGCAAATATAACAAGAAACAGGAGTAAACACCAGTATGTGGAAGAAAATAATTATGTGTTACCAACACCAATAAATTTAAAAGAAACCAAAGAAATAATAAAATCATTGAAAAATAAAGATACAAGTGGGTATGATGGAATATCCAGAAAAATAATCAAACAAACAGCTGAGGAAATAGTTAAACCGATAAATCACATTATAAACAACTCCCTTAAATATGGATTTTTCCAGAAAGCATGAAAATAGCAATAGTCAAACCAATACATCGTGGATATCGAAAAGGAAAATCTATTAAAACAGATATATTTTTTTCAAATATTTTATTTGAAAACAAGGAATCCACAATGGGAATTTTTTTGGATATGACTGAACCATATGACATATGTTTGAGTGTAGATGAGTTGATGAGAAAATTAGAAAAATATAGCACACGAGAACCGGCTTTGAAATGGGCAAAGTCATATTTTGCATCTAGGAAACAAATGGTACAAGTGGAGTCACAGGGAAGAGTGTTCAATTCAGACTAGGAGGAGATCATTTTGGGAATTCCGCAGGGTAGTATAGCTGGTCCCCTTTCTTCATAATACAATACATAATACATAAACGATTTTGATGAATGCCTTGGAGATGAGGAAGGGCATATGATTGCAGCAAATTATGTGGATGACATGAACATATAGGCTTTTCATAAGATTTTTTCAGAACTAAGGATGATGAGCGGAAAACTGATGAAAGAGAGTGAAAAATGGTTTGAGATGAACAACTTCGTACTCAACAAAGAAAAAACACGTTTGGTCCTTTTCACACCCTATAATCTGAATAGCGGAAATGGAGTATAAACCAAAATACTTATTTGGTAGAAGATCACACCAAGTTCCTAGCAATGTATATTGATTCAAATTTAAATTGGAATGAACATGTGAATTACTTGAGTGGAAAGATAAGAACAAATATCTATGGCCTGAGGACATTAGCACGATACATTGGCTATGAATCCCCGAATGCTCTATATCATGTGACAATGGAGTCAAAGCTGAGATTTGGAATGATTTTCTATGGAACGTCAAATATAGAAGATTTATTCATATTGCAAAATAAATCAGTTAGCATAATGAATAATCTAAAATACAATAAATCATGCAGAACTTACTTCAAGAAAAATGCAATACTGACATTATATGCCTTATATATTCATGAGTGTTTGTTGTTTATGAAGAAAAGTAACCATCTTTTTCAAAAATATTGAAATGAAAAATCATTCCATGAAACTAGGAGTTTGGACTACATATTTCCCAAATTCAAATTAAAAACAAGCCAAAAACAAGTAGAGTACAAATGCCTGAACCTTTCAATTCATTGCCTGGCAATATAAAAGCAATTCAAGACACCAGAACATTCGAGAAGAAAATACAGATTTGGAAATTCACATCGAAAACATACGATATACAATGCATCAGACAGAGAATTCTTCCCTCCAGTTGCACAGATGAATAGGCGAGATACATAATCAAGTGCGATAACTGAATGAATTCAACTGTCTTATTGCAATAATCTAGTCTTGTCTCTCTCTTATCGCAGTATGGTAGGGAACCTGCACTACACATATAGAATTTTTAATTTTTCAGGCTGCCTACTTGATTCAAGTATTTACTGTTGCCTACCATACTGACCGAATGACGCTCCTCTAAACGATAAGAGAGAGACAAGACTAGAATATTGAAATAAGACAACGGAATTCAGTGTGTTACAGCACGTGATTGTCTCGGCTATTCATCTGTGCAACTGGAGGGAAGAATTCTCTGTCTGATGCATTGTATATCGTATATTTCATATGTGAATTTCCAAACCTGTATACGAGTTCCTATTGAATTTAGAGCCCTATAATATGGCAAGTTATACTGGATAAAATGAATTTTGTTCAATATATACAGGGTGTGGACAAACTTCAAGTGGAGATTATACGAGTAATTTGCAACAAAAGAAGTTATATAATACATGGTCGAAATGTTGACGGTTATTCTTCAATTTAACATTTCTTGATTTCACGAAATATTTCGAGTTTTTCCTCTAAAATTATCATTATTCAGTTTTCCTTGTAGTCTCATCAAATTTGACCACATATTCGAAAGGAGCAATAACTTTGCTACAAGATAAGACAGTCTGTGTGCAAAAAAACTCTTATTGCGGGCGTGATAGAGAGATGAATATCACGATTCTGAAGTTAACAGAATTAGTCCTATTTTTCCAATGGTTTAGTCGTAAGTAATATCATAAGGGCATCTAATTTTTCCGAAAAGAATCGAAAAAACACGTTGCTATGTAATATTTTGACAAGAAGCATGAGTACTGGTGGCAACAAAAATCCGAGTCGAAGACGAGAAACCTAGAAACTATTTGTAATTCAAAATTGCGCGTTTCTGATTGGTGCAAATTACGACAAGGGAAATAGTCGATGAAATATTAATAATTATGCAGATGTTTTCTTTTCAGTCAAAAATACCTCATTTAGTGTACTTTCGAATGACATGTCAACTTTTGTGCTAGCTGCTTATCCTCCTCCGCCATAATATCATGGCTAACATGATAACAACGAAAAAGTCTAAAATTTCCTAACCTAAATTTGCTCTGTTTTGAAGCTCTTCGTGATTAAATCTTAATGTAATTTTATGGAAATTATCAATTCATCTGTAACCTGTAGATACTGAGACCAGACTTACATTTTGTAGGTGATACCAGAAAAATTTAGGAGAGTGAGGGGCCATAGGATGTTATGGACTGATGTGGCCACTTTCACTAAATCAGGTGTGAATAATTTACGAAATAATCATGTATGGCTGAGAGAAAAAACCTCATGCGACTATTGTTACTCATTTCCAACATGAGTTAAGTATCAACGTGAGGATGGTAGTCATGAGAGGAGAACTTTTCGGACCAGTTATACATACCGATTACTTTAATGCTGAAGAATTAATTAGATTAATCCAAAACAACTTGAGAGACGTATTGGATGAAATGCACCTATCTAACAGATAAAATGTCTGGTTTCAAATGAATGGCTGCCTCGCACATAATAGTCGTGAGGTCAAGATCTATTGAATGAATATATTGCGATACAATGGATTGGAAGATAAGGTCCAATGGTCACCGAGGTACCCCAACCTTATTCCTTTGGATTTTTATGTCTAGAATACTTTGAAATTCGAAAAAAGTTGGGTTATGGCGGCGGAAGGTACGGCTTCGAAGGAACTCCAGAAAACCGAGGAAAATCAGTGTAAACACTGCAAAAAAAGGGTGAAATCTCAAGTAAATTGTGAAAATTGCGGATCTTGTTTCCATCCCAGCTGTGCCGCACAAGCAAAAGTGGTTGATAAACAAAACAGGGTGTTTTGCTGCGGACCACGCTCGAGAAGTGAGGTTATATACGATAAAAGTGACGAATTGTATCACGAAATGGATGAAAGGAAGATGAAAGCCTTTCTCGAGCAGGCACTGAACGATATCTTGACACCATTCAAGAAAATCATCCAGGAGGAAATGCAGCAGATCAGGGAGTCGGTTCAGTTTATGTCCGACACATTCGATGACTTCAAAGCCAAGATTGAGGAGAATACTCGGAAAACAGACCAAGTTAAAATAGAAAACGACAGACTGAGGGAAGAGTTTCGAGTTCTGGAAATCAGGGTTCATGAAATAGAACAGAAAAATATAGCAAACAACCTAGTTGTCACGGGTATACCTACTCAGACAGCTGAAAATGTGACCAAGGTGGTTGGGAGAATACTACAGGTGCTCAAGTTGGAGGATGATATAGTGAAAAGTTACAGAATGGGAAAACATGATAAGGCCCCTATTTTAATTGAAACAAGTAATCTCAACACAAAGATGAAAATAATATCAGAGGTCAAACAGAAAAAAGGCATACGTGTCAGTGAATGTGGATTTGAGGGTGCAAACAATAACATATTTTTCAATGATGAACTTACCACCTACAACAAACACCTTTTCAAGAAGGTGAGAGAATTTAAAAAATCTAATAATTTTAAGGGAGCTTTTTGTGCCAACGGAAAGGTATTTTTGAGAAGAAATGATTCGGAGCCACCTGTAAGGATCAAAAGCGAAGATGAGCTGCTAGAATTGGGAAGTCGAAACTGATCTCTGGAATTGTAGTTGGGCTGGTGAACATATTGTTTTTTTTCTTTGTTGATGGGGGGATTGAATGTACTTTATTTAAACATCAGGAGCTTAAGGATTAAAAGGGATGAGTTGCAGCATATTTTGGAGGTTGATTTTAAGGGCAACATCCATGTGATAGTTTTGACGGAGACCTGGTTATATTCTAATGAAGTCAACTTCTATAATATCAGATCATACGTAGCAGTACATGATTGCAGAGATTCTAGAGGTGGAGGGACGGCTATATACCTGAGGGAAAACTTGAAGTTCACTGTAGAACATGATAGGGATGATAATTTGAAAGACTGTAATCTGTCAATTGTACATGTAATGGAGCAAAATCTAAAAATAATGGCTCTTTATAGACCACCACACAGCACTGTCGACACATTCTTCATGGGATTAGAAAACATTTTGGAAAAGCAAAAGAGTCCATGCATTATTATAGGAGATTTTAATATAGACTTATTGAAAAATTCACCTATTGAAACTGAATACAAAAATTTATTAACGGTTAATGCATTCGAAATTCAGAATCCTATTTCTTTGAATATACCAACGAGGACGAACGATAGAAGTTCAACCATTATTGATCACGTTATAACAAATAAAAACCTGCAATGCAGTATTGACCACTTTGATTATTATTTTACAGACCATAAAGTCATGCAAATAAAACTTAACAAAGTAAAGAAAAAAAGGAGGAATATATTGACTCCCAAGGTTAAATTAGATAAGGAAAAAATGGTCAATATTGTTGGTAGTCGAGTTGGAAGGGAGCAGGTGGTGGACTTCAAATTACTGACTGATATTATTGTACAAGCTAAAGAGGAATCTTCAAGAACTAAAATCATTAAAATAAAGGAAGGAAATGAATGGATAAACCACGAATATATAGAAATAAGCAAACAAAGGGATAAGGCATACAGACGATGGAAAATACTACCAAATGATTATACTTTGAATGAATTTAAAAAACTGAAAAATAGAGTAAATAACATGAGGAAAAAGTTAAAGAAAACTCATTTTGAGCAAAAACTATTTCAGGCAAAGAATCAGATGAATAAGACATGGGACGTGCTGAACACTTTGATGGGTACAAAGAGTAATAAGAAAAAAATAGATCGAATTATGGCACAGGATGGTACAATGAGAACCAATCCAACACAGATTGCAAATGAACTCAACAACCATTTCTCCACAATTGGTGCAAAACTGGCAGAACAAATAATACGGAAGGATGATTTGAATTTTCAAGAGGAGGTTGTTCAGAAGAGTATTTTTCTCATCCCAACACATGGTACTGAGATTTTCAACGTCATTAATGACTTAAGGAACAGTGCACTCGGAGCTGATGGTATAACCAAGAATGATATTGTCATTCTTTTTCCAACTATAGAACAGGTCCTTGTAAAACTCATAAATGAGGTTATGGAGGTGGGTGTATTTCCCGAAGAACTTAAAACCTCTAAAATCATACCAATATACAAAGGTAAAGGACGAGAAGATGACCCAAATAATTATAGACCCATTTCAATCATAACAACATTTGCGAAAATCGTGGAGAATATTCTGAAGAATAGATTGCTTGGTTTTGTGGATCTAACATTTAAATTTGACATTAATCAGTATGGGTTCCAAAAGAACAGTAGCTGTGTGAGTGTAGTTGTGGATATGCTAGACCATATTACTGAAGAAATAGATATATATTGGTGGTTTTTATAGATCTGAAAAAAGCGTTTGACACAGTAAATATAGAGTTGCTATTAGATAAGCTACAAAAGATGGGATTCAGGGGAGTTTGTTTTGACCTACTAAAGTCATACTCAGAAAATAGGGTTTCCTATGTATGTGTTGACGACTGTGAAAGTGAAAAATTTGTAATGGATACTGGTGTGGCACAGGGTTCGGTACTGGGTCCACTCGAATACCTCTTATATGTCCACAGCATTAAATTTTTAAAACTAAGATCAAGATACTTCAAATTTGCTGACGACACAGCTTTTGTTCTCTCTGCAGATAACATGAATGAATTGGAAACGGTAATGAATCAAGACTTGAAGTTGTACTACGACTGGCTGTGTTTTAATAGATTAACCTTAAATATAGATAAAACGGTTTATATGGTCATTAAACAAAAGAATAAAAAAATCTGTGATATAAATATAAAAATTAATGAGGCTGTGATAAAAAAGGTTGAAGAATACACATATCTAGGATTACTGATTGACGAAAAACTATGTTGGCGATCTCATATAGAAAAACTTTAAAGTAAACTTGCTCCAATGATAGGTGCTATGAGGAGATGTTCAAGTTTCCTAACTGATCATGCTAGAAAGATATTATATGACAGCTTCATTGGATCACAACTAGATATATGATATGAACCAGAGCAGTCAAGGCAATTTACTCTTTGAGTTATTATGCAGGGACAATTAGCCTATACACAGATACATCAATACTTAATGTTGAAAAGATGAAAGTCTATGAGCAAGTCAAACTGATATACAACATCAAAAGAAATTGCCTAAAAACACAAACCAGATTACAAGTTGTTAGAGAATGTCACGCCTATCCCATCAGAACTCGAGATCAGCTCAGAATGAATTACCGAAGAACCACAAAGTCTCAGAACTCACCCGTTTATAGGAGCATAATGTCTTTTAACTCCATTCCACTCTCTGTAACAGACATAAATTATAGGAAGAAGATGTGCCGTAACCTGACTACATACCTAGACCTGAGTTAACATGTTTATGGTTCAAGCATATATATTTTGTTTTTTGAAAAGAGGAAAACTGTTAGTTTAGTTCTAGTTTATATACAAATTTTAGACCTTGTTACCAGTATACCTGTACTGTTTTAAGGTCAGAAATAAATGAATTATTATAATTATTATATTTAATTCGCTTTCAGACTCGGAAGGAACTCATCGACAGAATAAAATTGTGTTGTGCAGAACTGCGTTAGAAAGGCAATGAACTTTGCTGAGATGCACATTTAGTACGAAAACGATGTGTCAAATGTATTGAAGGAATAGGTTAATTTTTTCGTTATTATTTCGATTCAAGATGGATTAATGATATCCATAAAATTACATTGAGATTCGATCACAAAGGGTTTCGAAATAGAGCAAATTAAGGTTCGGAAATTTTAGACTTTATCATTGTTATCATGTTAGCCATGATATTATGGCGAGGGGATGGCAGCTAGAACAAAAGTTGATATGTCATTCGAAAGTACACTAAATGAGGTATTTTTTACTGAAAAGAAAACGTGTGCATAATTATTAATATTTCATCGAAAAAACCATTGGAAAATAGGACTAATTTTGTTAACTTCAGAATCGTGATATTCATCTCCTTATCACGCTCGCAATAAGAGTTTTTTCTGCACACAGACTCTCTTATCTTGTAGCAAATTTATTGCTCTTTCCAAATATGTGGTCAAATTTGATGAGACTACAAGGAAAACTGAATAATGATCATTTTAGAGGAAAAACTCGAAATATTTCGTGAAATCAAGAAATGTTAAATTGAAGAATAACCGTCAACATTTCGACCATGTGTTATACAGGTTTGGAAATTCACATCTGAAATATACGATATACAATGCATCAGACAGAGAATTCTTCCCTCCAGTTGCACAGATGAATAGTCGAGACAATCACTTGCTGTAGCAAACTGAATTCAGTTGTCTTACTTCATTATTCTAGTCTTGTCTCTCTCTATCGTTTAGAGGAGCGTAATTCTTTAGTATGGTAGGCAACAGTAAATACTTGAATCGAGTATTACGGGCAGCCTGACAAATTAAAAATTCTATACGTGTAGTGCGGGTTCCCTACCATACTGCGATAAGAGAGAGACAAGACTAGATTATTACAGTAAGACAGTTGAATTCATTCAGTTATCGCACTTGATTATCTCCCTATTCATCTGTGCAACTGGAGGAAAGAATTCTCTGTCTGATGCCTTGTATATCATCTGTTTTTGATGTGAATTTCCAAATCGGTATAACATTTTCTGTTGCAAATCACACTGTTTCACTTCATTTTCATGTATGAAATCTGATTTGAAATAAAGTACGATTTATTATTATTATTATTAATTCATTAAGAATTTTCGATATAGCTATCACAGTTGTGAATGGGCAGGAGGAGATATTGCTTCCTCGTTTCCTTTGAATATTATTAATAAATTAATTAGGAGCTTTCGGTACAGCTATTGCCGTAGTGAACGGCCAGAAGGGGATATTGCATTCCACAATTACTTTGCATTCAGTGCCTTTGCATCTAATTAATTAAAATTCTTTGGTAGAACTATGAACTTCCGAACAAGGCCCAAAGGGGCCGTCAGCAAGGCCTAGGGGCCTCACATGGCGAATTCCACTTAAAACTCGAATCTGCCCGAAAAAGGGAGAAAGTATTGTTAAAAGATGAGCATATTTCCCAAAATAGTGATCTTTGAAATCTAATAATCTATGTAAGTAGAACAGAGCAGTTGTTCTGAGGCAGATCTGTATGATCTGTGGTCACTTGATTCAAAAATCCGTCTGCTCCCAGAATTTATTGACGAATGCGCTAACTATATGTTAGCAAGTGGAACACTTGAAAAAATCTGGTTGTTTATATTTTGGGGATGCAAGGAGAGCCGTTGAATTGTAGCTCTGAGTCTTCTATTAGTGAAGTTATTATGATTTATTACTAAAAATTCTTTCAACGCTATTAAAAGTAAGATCTTACCCCTGCCGATAAGATGTAATTTCCACGTTTATTCCATTTAAGTGCAAATATTGGACCCTTATGTTGGCCTAGTGTACTAGCAAGCCTACCATCAGTTGTCCAGATTCTGGCATAACCATCATAGCTACCAGTAGCCAAAAGACTACCATCACACTGAAAATAAATGAAAATTTAAAATAGCTGAATGAAAATTGTCATTTTCTTGTAGTTACATTCCAATCCAATGAAGTGACGTCTTTATTGCTTGGTACTTCTGTACCTCCCTTCTGAATGCAGTGCCTTAAAACCAGTTGATTAGGACATGTTGTATTATCAGACATATCCCAATTCTAGCAGTGCTATCTCCTGAACCACTTGCCAATAAATCTGTTGTTGGGTTCCATGCACAAATGAATACCTCTGATTCGTGGCCTCTAAGTACAGTGGCTTTCGATGCAGGTATTTCTATTGATGTATCGACTTCCATGTTTTCACTTTGGGTAGAAACAACAGTAGCTGCTGAAATTTCATTATTTATATGTATATTTATGAAATATAAATTCTTCACTTCTACAATTTTCCATAAAAACAAAGCTATAATGATGCATAGATCATACATCAAGAAAAAAAAAAAAAGATAGGAAATCTTAATTAAAATTTAATTCGGTTATTAAACATTTCAGTTAGTATTTGCAAACTATTGTCAGTAAACAGACAAACTTAAAACATCCAAAGGGGCAATTTTTATCATTTAATGAAAATAGTTTACCGATATTTTCTAGAAGTATTGGGAGGTGGTTTTTGGAAAGTTCTAAGACTGAGGTGTGTTTTTTGGTCAAAATCAGAAAATCTTAGGCTTATATTTGAAGTATAGGCATATACCTTCTTCTCCATTTGTATCAACAACTTCTGCTTTAACAGCTTGTTTCTGCTGGTTTTGTTGATTTTGTCTGCTTGCCACTACATCAGGCATCACAGCATCTATTAAACTGAGACTTTCAGTTAATCTTTGTTCAGTGCCATCTTCAGCTATACTGATCTCAGCTTCTGTGTATTGTAGACCTTTTTGAAGTATACTCAAAAGAGCTGCTGGCGGCACTAGAGCCCCATTAATATTTGATTGGGATATATGAGACTCTAACCCGAATGTGTAGGCTGAATGAGTAAAACCTACAAAAATATTGCATTCAATGTTTCATAATATGGTTTTCAAAATTGAGAATCCTAATAAAACCAACCTGATTCTTGTAAGTATCTATAAACTAGGAAATTCACTTCGTCGCTTGAGAAACTCATTTCTGCAAATTATTTAACACCGACTTCCAAACAATTTTAAAGTAACATCGTGGTACTCTCTGTATCACAGTGAATATATAAAAATTATACTCATTTTTTTATATTCAATTTAATTTTCATGAACGCTGAAATTATTTATATTATTAGTGTACGAATACAAGCACAAATATCAACAAATACACATTTTCGTCATTTTCCTGGAGTAGCGTTATTTCAGAGCTGCCAACTAGAGGTGCTGGGGAAATTGAGTTTTGTACTGTTTGAAGTTTTAATGAATCATGTTATGATAAAACACCAAAGATTAAAATTTTTTTGAACAATTTGAGAATATTTTGAGCTTTTTTAGGAAAATCTTCAACTATATGAAATATTTTCTAATTATTTTCAAAATAATTCACAGCACTACTGAAAATCTTTATGTCTTCTATGGCATAAAACTCTGTGCACTGATTCGGTGCTTTTTAGGTTAAGTTTTGGACGGTTTGTTTTGTAATTAAAAAAATAAAATCGAAATGCTATTTGAGATGAAATTTTAGGATTTTGTCCTGGAATAAAATATTAGTCATGATTTTTTTCAAGCCTGGGTGGGTTACCCACGAGGATAATAAACCAATATTTTCAATCGATTTTCATCCAAATGGCAATAGATTCGTTACTGGCGGCCAGGGAGAATCTGGTGGCAAAGTTATAATTTGGAATGTGGCTCCACTTATATCAGAGGATGCAGAAATGGACCCAAAGGTACCCAAAGTCTTATGCCAAATGGATAATCATTTAGCTTGTGTTAATGTTGTTCGCTGGAGCAACGAGGGACACTTATTAGCATCAGGAGGAGATGACAAATTAGTCATGATTTGGAAGTTAACTAATGAAGGAACTTCCACTGTATTTGGTAGTGGAAAAATAAACATAGAAACGTGGAAGTGCATTTATACTCTCAATGCTCATCAAGGTGATATCCTAGATTTATCATGGGCACCTCATGATGGTTGGTTAGCTTCAGGTAGTGTGGATAACTCAGTTATTGTGTGGAATGCTGCTAAATTTCCTGAAAAAGTTGCGGTATTGAATGAACATACTGGAATGGTTAAAGGAATTACCTGGGATCCAGTAGGAAAATATTTAGCGAGCCAAAGTGATGATAAGTCTGTTAGAGTTTGGAGAACTGGAGAATGGAAAGAAGAAATAGCTGTAACAGATCCTTTGCAGATTGTTCAGCAACAACTCATGTATTGAGACTTTCTTGGTCTACAGATGGGCAATATTTAGTTTCTGCTCATGCCATGAATGGTGGTGGACCTACTGCACAAATAATCGATAGAGATGGGTGGAGGTATGATAAAGATTTTGTTGGACATCGCAAGGCAGTAACTTGTGTGAGATTTAATAATAGTATATTCAAAAAGTCTTGTTTGGATAGTCCAAAAACTCAACAATATTGTTGCTGCGCCATAGGCTCAAGAGATAGGTCAGTAAGTGTATGGTTAACTTCTTTAAAACGACCACTGGTTGTAGTGAAAGAGCTCTTCAAAGATAGTGTTTTAGATCTTTCTTGGAGTAGTAATAGACCTCTTTTATTAGCTTGTTCTTGGGATGGTACTGTTGCTTGCTTTATATTTGATGAAACAGAAATTGGAACACCCCTTTCAAATTCTGAGAAAAATTTACTATATGAAAAATTATATCATAAATCGAGTTGGAATTTAGGGTTTTCAGGAACACAAATTGCTGAAAATCCTGAAATATTGACTGGGGTAGAAGAAGTATTTGATACTGCAAAGACTAAAACATTCCTAAGGATGAAGAAATTCCAGATAGCACACCTGTTAATGAGGTTCCCATGTCTGTTGAAGCTCCAAAAGTAACTCCAAATACTGCAATTTTCGTCCCTGTAAATAAGCAAGTTGAAACCAGACTTCCATCAGGAAAACGAAGAATAACTCCGATGCTCTTGACTCCAAGTGTACCATCAAATACAACTAAGGATTCTGAGTTGACAATAGAAATTCCTATGTATGAATCAGGAACATTCAGTAGTTCATCTCCAAAGAAAAGTAAAATAGTTGTGGAAACAGTGAAGGAGTCACCAAAACCACAAGTATCTAAGCCTAGTATACCACAGCAATCTCAAATGATATTACAGGCACCTGGTAATCAAATAAAACAACTTATGTGTTGTGAAGTACCAGGCGATGAGCCAATAGTTCAAGTTATTAACATTTTAGATTCCCAGAGAATTCCAACTGGTACAGCAACACTGAAGAATAGTGTTAATCAGAAAATACAAGTCACGAATAAATGTCATAAAACTTCGAAGGGCTTCCTTAGTAGAATTGAAACTTTTAAAACTCCAAAAGATAAGGCTATTCAGTGGGAAACATTTCTTGGTTCTGTTATTCGTTGTGCTGCAGTAAATCGTAAAATAGTGGTAGCTTGTTGCGAAGATTCCTCAATAAATACATATGATATAAAATCTGGAGCTAGAACATTGCCATCATTACTCCTAGAGGATGCTGTTTCTGCCTTGAGTCTTTCACAAGACTGTTTTTGTCTAGTACTCACAAAAACAGGACTTGTGCATATGTGGGATTTTTCAATTGGAAAGAGCCTCTTAAGTAGAGTTTCAGTAAGAAGTTTATTAACCAATAAAGTTGTTGTAAGTGGATTCACATTATCTCCAAATAATATACCAGTGATCACTCTAAGTGATGGTCGAGCATATTCGTATTTGATAGACCTACAAACATGGGTGGTATTATCAAACCCATCAGATCCTCTTACCTATGCAGGCAATAATTTGTCCCGAACACTACCCGCTAGTTTACCCTTAACATCTTTACAGAAGCATATGCCAAGTCATAATTCCAATGATACTCTTCCACCAGGTGTAACTCTTAGTTTCTTAGAATCACAAGTGATATCGAGCAAAATGCTCAATTCTACAATTGAATATAAGCACTGGTTATTGAGTTTGGTGAATCATGTCTTGGAGAAAGGTCCAGAAATAAGACTCCGTTGTATTTTAGACAAGTTGATGAAAGAGTGCTCTTCAAAAAATATTAGTGAAGCAGCCCAAAAGAAAGCGCTGTTAATGGATGTAATGAACGTGATTAAGTCAAAACTAATATGGCAAAGACTTCATAAAGAATACATGGAACAAATTTTCACGTTGGATAAAAATTAAAAATCAAGAGGTACAGCCAATTTGATCTATCAGCCAACAGGAAGAGTAATAATAATCATTGCTTATAAGTAGTAAGGACAGTAAAAAAAGTTTCCTGAAACTATGTAAATATTTCCTGAAAAGTGTGTTGGAAGAATTTGTAAATACAAATGTAATTGTAATACCAATAGAGAATAAGTTTTTCACATGATGCATTATTTGTCAACCTTGATAGGGTATTAAAAAAAATAAACCAAGCATAAATACAGTAGGGCCTCGTTAAATCCGGAGAGGCAAAAACAAGACCCTTTTTGGATTGTCGAAGCATCCGGATTATAGGATGCCATATTAAATGTTAATAAAACACATGTTTAACCTTAGTTTCTTTAATCAATTTTTAAATTATAGCATATAGACAAAATGTACATGTTCAAAATTACAACTATGTAAGGAAATCAGTAAGTTAAAATAAAACATTAGTTAATTCTTCTTGAAAAAGTCTGTAATACTCTTCTGTTTATAATTTTCGCACTTCATTTCGAAAGCCCGGTCTCTAAGTCGACGGAGAAACATAACTTCGTGGCTATCAAATTCGTTATCTTCAGCCCATTTTAAGACAGTGTTTAAAGCTCCTACTGCCTCTGAGTTACCAACTTTTGTGATTTTTAGAATTTCAACGCTATTGTCCTCATCGTCCTCACACATAGCTGCTCGCACAATCTCGTCATCAGTTAACACTTATATATCTTTGTAACTCGCTTTCGGCACCACCACCAGCCCATTCTTGAGCTTCTGCTTCACCTATTTGAGGATCATTGGGTCCCCTCAACCTGTTAAAAAGCTGGGCTAAAGGAACATCATCTTCTGGTTCGTCATTATCAGTGAGAAACTCAGGGTGCAAATTCTTCCATGATTTGTTAATTAGCGATGTCTTAACATTGGCCCAGCAATTAGCCAAAAGAAAACTGTGTCCTTTAAAGTTATCGATTTTAATGAGTCCATGAGGTTTTCAGAACATAATGCAAGACTGTTAACCAAAAGTGATTTGCGGTAATTTAACTTCACATTTTGTATAACGTTCTGATCATCTGATCCATTGGTTGTGGCCGTCTTCAGAGACAAGTTCATCTGCTGATGGATGCCCAACAATAACAGTGCCTAAGGAGACAAATTAACAGACAAAAGATGGCGGCTGACCGCGGGAACGAATTCCGTTTTAAACCACTCAAGAAACAAGTCTTTCGTAACCCAAGCATTTTTTGTGCACGATAACAAACAGGAAGACGTGTTGATTTAAATGCCTGTGGGTTTTTTGATTTTCCGACAACAAGCAATTGAAGTTTATAAGTTCCAGCCGCATTTGCACAAGGCATGAATGTCTTATTAAACGTCTTATTCCGTAGCGTTTTTAAATTTGTCTAACCATCCCCGGCTTGCATTAAATCCGATATCTGGAGTTTGTAATCTGGCGATAAAAAATTCGAGCTTTCTCACAAATCATATCACCACTTACAGGAACATGCAATCGCCATTGTTGCAAAAACAACGAACAAAGCATCTTCTAAAACAGGATTTTCCGATTTCTTCAGTGTTTTTCGTAGGTACACCGAGACCACGCTAACAAAATTCAAGAGTTTGTCTTTATGTCGCCTACAGTTGACCTGCAACTTCCGAGCAATAACAGGGTAGCTGTCACCTTTATCTAACATTTCTATAATCCGTATAATTTGTCTTTTATTGTTAATCGTTAATGTCGAATGTTTACGTGGCGGCGCCATGATGTTAGCGAGCGCACTTAATTGACACTACGTATTATATATTACACGAAAGGCGATAAACAAAAGACTGACGGCAAATAATGCACATGCCGCCGGGCCCCATTGCCCGACCGGATTACAGCGATCACCGAACAAGCGAGAGTCCGGATTACCGAGGCCCTACTGTAGTTATTTATTCAACTAGGTTATTAAAGACAGCGACTAATGGTCAAGATATTTTAATGCGTGAGCGGAGTGAACGTGTTAATAGTTCGAGACCATTAGTCGCTAGATTAATAACCGTGTTGATTACAATATTTTTCCGACGATCTCAACATGAATAGTGTATAAATTCTTATTTGAAATACAGGGTCTCTATAAATGATTGTAACAGCGCAGTTGGCTTTGGATTATGCAAACCACAGAATTCTGTGATCAGTGATCATGCTATGCTCTGATTGGTTAGAGATTGGTATTTTGCAATCCAAAGCCAACTGCGCTGTTACAATCATTTCTAAAGTCCCTGTACATTCGCATTTTGCACAAGACATACATTTGTCATAATGCAATTTCTATGTTCCAGTAGAGTTTTGACATTTCTCGTAGTGCTTCAGAATACTTTGTGTACGGTTGCCATGAGGATTGCACATTAAAACGGCTAAAAAATTGAGCATTAAAATGGGTCATTATCAATGACATTTTATTTCGGGGTCGGCGGAAAAAGTGTTTTAGATGTACCTTTAATTTGAAGCATTCAAAATTTTACTATTTTACTTTGAAACGATGAATCATATAATATAAAGATATAAAAGAAATCAAATGAGAAATGTATATCATAAATTAAATCAGTATCCAATAATAAATTTGTGAACATACTCCCAATACTCTTTTGTATAGATTTACCATTGTTCAAACAATATAATCACTAACAGATTCCCATTAGAGGAGTTCAATCATAGACTAACTAAACAGACTGTCTAGAAAAGGTTTTGGAACACTCCCTTTTTAGCAAGCTTGTCACTGCATGTCACAGTTTTACGCTAAAAGGCTCTTTTGAAAGCAAATTGATTCACACAAATAAATAGTGACTACTAACTTATTTATTTTTTTGATTCAACATCTTATATACAAATTTCCAATTGCTTAATTAAATATATATTCATCCAGAGCATCCTCTACATCCACAATGCACGCACTCGACAATTCGGCCCTGAAATAAAAAATGGATTACCAAACAAATTTTGAACAGAAAGTTAAGCGGAAACAAGATACTCAAGACCAGTGGCGGCTGGTGCAAAAAAGATGCAACGCCTATTTTCTAAATGGAGAAACATGAAAAATTCGGGTAAACGTCACTCTAAAAAAATCACAACTTTTGCCAATAATTTTGATGACAATAGTATATTATGCACCGAGCGTATAATAAGAGATATTATACGCCAGTAGCATACAGACTATACTTTATCAACGACTACTGAATATATTTATTGAACATTTTAACATTTGGTCATCGTGACAAGACCCTTCTATTACAAATGTGGAAAAAGTCAAGTTGACACACGGGAAATTTTTGGAAAACTTGTCATTGAATTATTTGTAATAAGAATTGCTTCAATTGATGTAATAAAAGTAGATGTAGTCTTTGATTGACAAGGTATACCCATATAGTTGGAGTATTTTAGAATACTGAAGAAATATCAATTCAAACAATATTATACTGAAGCTACATCAATGAAGCATCTGACAGCAGTGAATAATAACTTATTATTCACTTGTGATTAATGGGTAGCATTAGGCTGTGCAAACAGATGTATAATGGGTGTATTATACAATAGTCGTGAATAAAAGCGAATGCCAACTATTTTCTATGATCTGTTCGAATTCTGAGCATGATATGGGATATTGGTAATCTATCGGTTTAGGCATATAAGTTGGCGGCGGTCCGGTCTATTAGCAATAAGTGGTAGCAACGTTGCCAGGTACAACGATTATTCTTGTATTGGAAGAATTGATTGAATTCCCTTTCACATTAATTTTCACTAAGTCAATTCAACTGAAATAGCTTGCTTTAACTCTTTGTCAAACAGAAATTTGATAATAATATATATATTTTTTAATAGTTGCGAGAATGTAGGTTCTCCTTGCTAAGTTCTTTCCTTCCTCAGCACTTCGAAAAAAAACTCTAAAATAAATCAATTGAAATTGTTTTATTTCCATATAGTGAATAAATCCTGAAAATTCTAATTGAAAAGATATAATTTATTAATTTCTTTTCACCTATGTGAAGAATAAAAATATAGTGCTTATATACATTATATAGTGTCTCCCAATAAGCTTGATAGAACTTTGAAATTGAATAAAACAACAACAAATTAACCGATTTTGGTTCTCAAACATTTATTCGAAAGATATGGTGTATAAGTTTATGATTTAAACAAGATATCGTTCAAATGGCCTCCACGAGCTCGTTTGCAGACCTTAATTCGTTTGACCCAATTTTCCATGACTCGGCCTACCATTTCCTGTGGTATGGCCTCGATACACCTCGTAATGTTCTCCTCAAGGTCTTGAATTGTCGCTGGAGAGTTGCTGTACACTTGTGATTTCACATATCCCCATAAAAAAAAGTCCAAGGGCGTTAAATCACACGATCTTGGCGGCCAGGCGATGGGGCCGTTTCTCGAAATTAATGAGTCGCCGAACTTATCGCGCAATAAAGTCATGTGGTCGTTCGAAATGTGTGGGGGGCGCCGTCCTGTTGGAAATAAAGATCGTCGTCACCAATTGCATCAAATTTCGGGAAGAGAAATTCACGCAGCAAGTCGCTATAGCGCTGGCCGTTCACAGTAACGGCTTGTCCGGCGTAATTTCGGAAAAAATACGGCCCGATGATGCCACCACTCCACAATCCACACCAAACTGTGATCTTTTGTGGATGCAAAGGTCTTTCTTGCACCACTTGTGGATTAGAATCGCTCCAATATCGGCAATTCAGATGGAACGAAACCATCACCATTTTTCCGTTGAAACTCTCTTCGCGTGGCCACCGGCGAACGCGAATTTGCGTAATAAATTTGGACGATTTCCAAACGTTGTGTGAGCGTGAAACTTTTCATGGTAAAACTTTGAACCTTTCTGAATAAAATGACACTTCGAACGTCAAAATTGATAAACAAATATGGCCGCCAAAACCTTACAAAGTTCTACAACCTTATTGGGAAACACTGTATTTCAAAGTATGGCTTGATTATATTTCAATTTAAAATTATTTGTAAACAGGTTGTAAAAATAGAAGAAAATTCCGAACTCTCTGAAAATTGGAAAATCTTGAGTAATAGCGTAATTTATTTTATTAATTTTTGTATACAACTGGTCGAGTTTATTTCCTTCTTAAACCTTCACTTTAAGTATTGCGCAGATCATCTGTAGATCATATTTGTAAAAATTAATTTTATAATTTCTTTTCGAGAGAAATTCGTAAATCCTTGTTACAAGTCAACATTCGATTCCAAAGATATGGCTTTTGCACAATTTAACAACCAAAAGGACGTATGGCACTTACTGCGCATGCGTAATTCCTTTGTCAACAAAACGCCGACATCTTACATGCCTAAACCGATGGTTTACCAGGATATTATTTAATGGATATTCTGAAAAATTATCAAAATTCATTATTATGCAAACAAGATAGAACAGAAATTCTGAGAATCATGTTTGAAGATGAATCCAATGTAGATGGAAGCTCAAGGAAAATGGGTTTTTGACAGCTCTAGCAATCAACATCAAAGAATGTCTACATTCAAATTCAACAAATAGGTAGGCTTGGCTTATTTGTTTACGGAAACTAACTCGGGGTTACTAAATCGATCCATTAAAGAGACATGATCGATCTACGTACTTGGATCACGGACCCGGTTTTAAGTTTACAAACACATCTGGTTAAGGATTTGATCTTTCTTATAATTAGTGGTGTGCCCTTCGATGTTTAATGTTATCTTTGAGTACATATGACAAAAAATACTGGAGCTAAGCGCCTAAGTATCTGCATACAAAGTTATGAAGTAGTTGTTCTACATTATTTTCTGGGCTAAGGGAACCATACATTTTATATTTAACCAAATTCTTTTTCTTGACATAACTATTAAGAATAGAGTAGAAGGCTCATTCCCGAGTTTTTCAGATTCAGAATTAAACCTCATTGCACATGTGGTGATGCTAGTGATTTGAACAACCCTGCTCTTGTGTAGGGTTACAATAAATCAACCTGAGTCAGTGATCGAGTTAATAGCACCGTACTTTCCGAACACACGTTGGTAAACAAAAAAATAGAAAGTAACAAAACAGAAACATGAACAAAAAAATGAACAGAAAACAAATAAAGATATGAAAAAAGAAGTCAAACATTAAACAATGAACAAAAACAAATGAAGAAGACATAGAAGAACTATTCATTGCAAAGACAGAATAGATCAAGAAAAACTTAGAAATAATATTATAATATCAGGTCTTCCGCAACCTATAGATGATGAAAAAGAACAAGAGGTCATAAAAAATCTTATCTATTACCACAACTGATGTGAAAGAAAATGAATACAAGAGTGAAAGAATTGGTCAAAATGGAATACCATCCGAGTAAGTTTTACAGACTTGGAAGCAAAAAAATCTCTAATGAAAGCAAAAAAAATACGGCCATTAATACTAAAGCCCTGAGATTCAATCAAGACAAAACTGTTTTCATAAATCATGAATTAACACAAAGAAGTCAAAAACTGTTTAAAGAAGCAAGGGAAGCCAAAAAGGAAATGAATTGTAAGTTCGCATGGATTTCAGAGGATGGCAAAATTTTGATGAAAAAAAAAATGATCAAGGCAAAGTGATAGAGATAGAATCCAAAAAACTGAAAAAAAACAAAAACAAAACATAAACTCTAAAAATATAAACAAAAAAAACAATGAATATAACTTGAAAATACTCTACTGTAATATACGTTCAATAAAAACCAGCTTCAAAATGGATAATATAAATGCTTATGTTGAGGAGTTGAATGATCCATCTATTATCATACTGACCGAAACTTGGCTGGATAATGATGAAAAACATTACTACAATATGAAAGGTTACAAAAGTGTACATAGTTGCCGAAACTCACATGGAGGCGGGACAGCTGTGTATGTAAGGGAAGAAATCGAGTTTAGAACAACAGACATTGTTGAGGCAGAATGCTGCAATATAGCAGGTATTTATATCGATTCTCTGAAGTTGGCAGTCTGGGCAGTTTATCGTTCCCCGAATACTGACATAAAAACTTTTCATCAAATATTTGAAAATATTTCATGCAAATTTCCAAAATGTATACTAATAGGTGATATTAATATTGATATCTTGAAAAAAACTAAAGAAGTAAAAAACTTTAAAGACATAATTAAACAAAACTATTTAGCAATAAAAAACAAAGACATCACAAGACGACATGACAGAGGTGGAACATCAATCGACCATGTAATAACTCAAAAAGACATGGAATGTCAGATAACAACCCGTGATTCTGCAATATCGGATCATAGATTGTTGATTGTGAATATAAAAACAGACAAAAAAATCGATAATGAAACTAGATCAAAAAAGATAAAAATCACTAACTACTCCTTATTCAAAGAAAGTGTTCTCACCAGCATTAACACAACACAGATAAACAATTTTGACGACCTCATAAAATTGGTTGCAAAATCAAAACGCACATCTACAACAATGAAAACGATTAAACAAAAAGGTAAAGCGTGGAGCGATCCACTCACTCACAAGGCCATCAGAAAAAGAGATAAATATTACAAGTTAATGAAAATAAATCCAACCGTTGACTATTACAAAAAAAATTCAAATTATTAAAAAATAGAACAAACAATTATATCAGGCAAAAAAATAAGAAATATATCAGTCACCAAACAAAAATAAAAAAAATAACATTATTGAAAAAATTAACATAGACGGCAAAATATATCATACAGCAAAAGATAAGGCGAAAGTTTTGAATAAATATTTCACTCAAATAGCTAAAACATTAAGAAAAAAGATCAAAAAAGCGAAAAGCAATATTCACAATTTTAATGAAGTAACGAACGATAAATTTATTTTCATGAGACAATGTACAGCTAAAGAACTGAAGGAAATTATTAACAAACTTCCGAACAAATCTAGTTCTGGTCCAGATGGACTCACAGCAAGAGACATCCGGGAAATCTTCTGTGTAATTGAAAAACCCCTTCTAGAGCAGATTAATAAGAGTTTAAAAACGGAATTTTTCCAAAATGCTGTCAAATATCCAAAGTAATACCAATTCATAAAAAAGGAAAAAAAGATGACCCTTCAAACTACAGGCCAATATCCATAACTTCTATTTTCGCAAAAATATTTGAAAAGATCATAAAAAATAGACTTACCGAGTTTTTCAAAATTTCGGACAGTCAATATGGATTTCAGAATATGAGTTCAACGCTAGGGGCCACAGCAGATCTAATGGAACACATTATCAAAAAGATGGAACAAAAGGACCATGTAATCACCATCTTTGTCGACTTACAGAAAGCCTTCGACACAATAAATACAAAAATCCTACTTAATAAATTACGAAAAATGGGTATCGTTGGTAATGCATATAAACTTCTGAAGTCGTTTTTAACTGGTAGAAAGCAATACGTCCAATTACATGATCACGTAAGTAAAGAATTACCAATAAAATCTAGCGTGCCCCAGGGAACCGTACTGGGTCCGTTCCTTTATCTTATCTATGTGGAGAGCTTGGTGAATATTGGTTTGGAATGCAAATATTGGATGTTCGCTGATGACACAGCATTGGTGTTCAATAACAAAAACGAAGACGAACTGTATCAAAACATCAACAAAGATCTCGGAAAATATCTTGATTGGCTCCACATTAATCATTTAATCATAAATAGTCAAAAAACAGTATTCATGGAGTTTAAACGAAAGAATAAACCTACTTCACCAGACAAAAAAATTTTCATTGATAAAGTACAAATTAAAAATGTAAAAAGCTATAATTATCTAGGATTAACCATAGACGATAAGTTGACATGGGATGACCACACGGATGCTATAGTGCGAAAATTGTCCGGGCTAATTGCAGCTCTCCGCAAACTCTCTCCATATATGAATAACAAATGCAGAAAAATGATCTACTCTTCATATATAGTCTCTGTTCTTACCTATACCATGCCAATATGGTCTAACACCTCACAACATAATTTAAATAGATTACAGAGGCTACAAAACAAAGCAATCAAATCCATCTACAACTTGGATAATCACACACTTTTTAAGAAATTTCCATATATGAACATCCTAAAATTGAAATACTTCGAATGCTGCAAATTTTTATTCAAAATACAAAACAAACTCATCAAATCAAAAATCAATTTAAGGAGACGAGCTGAAATACATGGACGCAACCTGAGAAATGCAAACGCATTTTCCAATAATATGCTGAGAACTAATAAAGGCAAACAATCTCCTGTGTACTCATCGACTGTGCTTTTCAATGAATTACCGCAAACAATAGCCTCCACAACAAAACTTCAAGAAATTTGTGAAAGAACTCGAACAATACATTATAAAAAATGATTGTGGTTAATTTAGTTTGTTTTCTTTTTTTACTTATGAAGCTGATTGATGAATTGTATGTAAGAGAAATTTATGTTTATATTGCCATCACATCCTGTATTTATAAACAACTATGTTATCAGCATTTCATGCTGCTTTATAGTTTATTTTCATTTTCATAAATAAAATAAACTTGTCTAGACCTCAAATTTGAGTTTTTATCAATAAGCTGTGGAAAAATAATAATAAAGCCAAAACATTTAGGAAAAAAACTCGCGGATCTGTGACTAAGATTTAAGGAATCAGTTTTATTTTCTGATGTGTATACCTTTTGGGGATAGAAAAAATGGACTTCTAACGCATTTGACTGGACACTCCATATTAAAAGAACTCAGAACATAATGACAGAGGCACTAGAGAAAGGCCTATTAAATGGATCAAATATAAAATAAGTAGCACATCATCCCTTCAACAAGAGAATAGCTGCCAGTGCTTAAAATGATACAGATATTATAAATTATACTTACTTCCTCTAGCTTTCCTTTTGGAACTCGACAAATGCAGTTGGTTCCGAAATTTGTGTCCCTTGCTTGAATGCATCTTAAACAGCATAAATTTTCATAGCCTTGCTTTTTCCATTTGGCTATCAAGTTCTTATCTGCAATATTCTCTAGCAAGCAATAATCATACAATTCTCTACTTATCGCTTTTCTTCTATAGAACAGATCATAAATATATCGTGATTTTTGATGGTGAATTTTGAATATGGGCCAAAGGGATTCGTTTTTCCTTTTACCTTCATGAGATTCAGTTTCAGCTGAAAAAGAAAACAAATTTCACTACCTGATAATGAAGTATGGTCATGGGCTTATACAATGTTCTAGATCTCTGAAGTTATATCATTGTATGTGGAATACTCTAAATATAATTTATATACAATGGATCTGTTCATTTCAAACAAAAGTAAGATACTTCTGTATTCAGAATATTTACATTACACTTGAATTTCATACGACACCAAGTGAAACATAGCTCAGATCAATAAAGAAAAATACTTGAGTATCTCGAACGAAGAAATCCATTATTGAATTGAAAATCCAAATTTTTCCCAATTCCTTTGAGACTGCGCTACAATCAATTTGTATTTTGTTGATCTGAGGTAGTTAGTCAAACATATTTTGAAATAATGCAGATCTTGGTTATGGCACTTACCCTCCCGCATTTTTTGTTCCAGTTCATCAAGAGTAGGCTCTATCAATTCCCATCCTTCTGGCGGTGCTTTTTTGCTACGTCTTACTTTTGGCATGTTGGAGTCCACAAATAACAACAGAGAACAAACTAATATTTTCCTAAGGCAAAACCCAGGATATTTACGATCTGCAACATAAATAATCGAATCAGAGATCGAATGTCACTGAGACTGAAGTGACAAGTGATTGTCTTGTCATTTGTCATAAATGGTTGTCATCACAGAATATAAATTTGCTTGTCATCTGATCACAGAAAATAATGAACTCTTAACAACTTGAAACGGTCCCTAAGTAGTTTATCTTGATATCATTTCCATTATTTAAGGAGAAACAATGTCATTTCTAAACCGAAAGGAAAAAATAGTAATAATTTATTAATAAATTACTCCAAAGGTGTCAAATTTTTCTGTTTATCTGTCTATGATTCTTTCACAGAATTATCTTATTCTTAGGTTATGCTAGTATGTCAGAGATATTTTTCTGTGATCAAAAATTGGCTCCCTGCATTTAAGCGCTCCTCTTTCTATGCCTTATAATTTGAAAATTTGAATTTCCCTGATTAAAAATTGAAAATGTCTCATCCGAATGAATGTTCAGGAAGGGAGGAAGACAAGAATCCATTTGATGGAATGATTATACAAGAAGATACTGTCTTATCCGAATTAGAGGGAAGAGAATCTTGTCCTAAATGTAATAAGTCGAGAAAATACTATTGCTACAGTTGTTATGTCCCTATAGAAAAATTAGAAGGAAAAATTCCACAGGTGAAGGTGAATAATAAAAATCTTCTTTTCAATCTTCACTAAAAAATCCTTTAATTCCTTGAAGTTTACATCCCATATTTGAGGTGCATATTTTGTCATCACATTCATTAATATATCTATAGTTTTTTCTAAACTTTTTTAACTGATATAACTCTGCAATCTTCGATGTATCAAAATTCAGTAAATTGTTGTTATATTTCTAGCTACCTATTAAAATTGACATCATAAAACATAAGCATGAAATAGATGGTAAAAGTACTTCTGGACATGCAGCTGTGCTAGCTCCTAGTGATGTTACAATTTATACATATCCAGATATACCTGATTATAGTAAAGAAAAAGTTGTTTTGATATTTCCAAGTTCTAGTGCTATTACCATACCTGACTTACTTCAGCATAATGATTACCAGGAACTTTTAGAGTTTAAACGTCAACCTTTGGAGGTTATTCCAGAAGGTTTCAACAGATCAACTCTTCTCAAAAGAATTAATGCGAGCACAAGCTTTGAGAGCAAATTCAAAAGTGCTGATAAGCTGCCAATAGATAAAGTGATATTTATAGACAGTACATGGAATCAGAGCAAAGGTATATTCAAAGATCCTTCGATAAATCAAATTCCCTGTGTTGTTATTTCCAATAGAATATCCCAATTCTGGAGACATCAGAAAGGAAGTCCAAGGTGGTATTTGGCAACTGTAGAAGCAATACATCAATTTCTGATCGAAGTTCATCTTCACAAATGGGGTCTGAATAAAGGATACAAAGGTATATATAATTGTTTCACTGAAAATATGCATATGGAGCTGGAGCAATTGTACAGTCAAACAGAAAGTGCGTACAGTGGACAGTATGATAATTTATTGTTTTTTTTCAAACACATGTTTAAGTTAATTCATACATTTTATGGTCATAAGGACCTTCATGCATATAAAAGACGACTGATGTAATTAATGTGAACGGTTTATGTGTTTTGAGATGACTCAGATGAAAAACTATTTTTTCCAGATTATTATTAAAATATTTGCCACTGGAAAAAGTTTTTACTTCACACCATAAACAACTGTTGTAAATTCACAACCTGAAGGCTCTTTCTTGATAATCATGCGATCATAAGGAGCATCGGCCAAAAAAGTACCACTTCACCCACTTTCCCTATAAAAAATTTCTAGAAGGTTGATGGGGATTGCACAGTGCAACAAAAGTCCTTCAAAAATGCATAAAAATTTATTGAAAGTGAAACAAAACTTTTGTTATAAAATATATTTCTTCTGCGAAAATTAATTTGTTCCATAATTTTGACGCGCACTGTATATTCAGGTAAGCACTGAGCAGATCATCTTTCAAGATAACTAACCGAAATGGTGCCTTTTCTCGCAGAATAGAAGAAAAAACGGGGGCATTCAGTTTCAAAAATGATTTCATGCAGTTACCTTTCACGTGAGTCACCGAATGTGAGTGCAACGAATTTTCAGAATAAACTTTTGAAACCATATTAAAACAATGTCATCTGATCGTGTTTTTGAATAATAACGTACAATGACATACGCCACTGCACGAGATTATTCGGTTGGTAATAAAATGTTCAAAGTTGTTGCGAAATTAACCATAAAATATATAAATATTCTTTTGAAATGAGAGCTAACAAAATACAAAACACGAAACAAAAAAGTCCCTAGCTGAGGTTGGTGCAAAACGGGGTACCATACTAGTCTGCGTATGATGCCAGAGCTCAGGGAAAGACCTCAGTAGAAAAAACCCTGTCTCGCCGTTTTTACAAAATTGAAAATTAAAACTATTCGAATAAATACCTTCAATATTCATATACAAAATACTTAATTCATGCTCTTGGGCCAGTAGGGTGTTTTAAACCAGGTCGTCCAGGTCTGGCATTCCAAGTGATGATTTTTCGAATCTTCTGCTCTTCTAAGACCGCTGCAGGACCCCATTGCAGGGTAATCATCTTCCATAGATTTTAACAGTGGTATTTCATCCTAAATATCGAATTCAATTTCGATAATGCGTAGGTACTGTAATTAAAAAAATAATCCCATGGTCCCCCTACTGGGAGGCACACCTAGAACGGCCGTCCGCCGGCGAACTGCCGGAACGATCGGCACTATGTCTGTAAAGCTAGGATGGCTAGGATTTCCTAGGAAAGCGGTGCCGCAATTTAACCACCGACATATACCGGTACATGACGTCACTAAAACGTTGTCTAAGGTGCAAACCAATGGTGTTGGTTTCTTAAGGTGCGTACAGATATAGAACAAAACATCGTATCGTAACTCCGTCGCGTAACAAATGTTTGTTACGCATCGAAATACGGCGCTTATCAATATCAATACATCGTTTCGTATCTTATTAGCGGAGCATGCTGCCGTTCCATCTTCACAACAGAAAGAGTTTTCTTGGTTGCAATGAAGGTTGCTGCAGCAGCTTATATATACATGCATTATTTAGTAAAGAAAAATAAAAAAAAGGCGTACAGAAAGAAGGTGGTGGCAGACCAATTTGTATTCTAGTAGAAGAGTGTACGGTGGAAATCATTTACTCCTAGATTTAAAATTTCAGGCTATTAGTGGCCTTTACAAAATTTTCACCAGAATGTCCCCAACAGACTTCGAATACTTGATCAATTTAATTGGACACAAAATAGCACGAAAAGATACTAGATGGAGAAAGGCAATTTCTGCCCAGGCATCATGCTTCTTGATTTTGTTATAATAATAGGGATGTTTTGTGTCCCATAAAATTTCTTTTCTGCGGTAACTACTAATAAAATTAATAGTTGTCTCTTCCGTCCACTCCATGACATTCATTTCTTCCTCTTCAACTGAATAAAAGAAAAACGAATCGCAAATGTGTACCCATCCCGTGCACACATTGTAAGAAGTGGTGCAATATCAGTGCGTATCATTCCTTTGATGCGGTGTGAAAACCGACAAGCAGCGGAACGCCGAGATCATAGATAAATAAAGAGTTTATTTATCTATGGCCGAGATGTTACTATGTTACGGTGTTGCGCTGTTACGCAGTGCCGTCCAGACTTGTTACGCGCAGCGGTACGATACGATGTTTTGTTCTATATCTGTACGCACCTAGAGAGCGTTGACAATGAAAGATCGTCGAAAAGCGGCACCGTAATTTCATCTGCTAATGCCGTCATAAAACTCCACCGCTTTACTGGGAAACCATAGCTTAAGGCTAGGCGCAAAATGACTCGCAATCATGTTGTCTATGCTCGCAATTTCGTGAGGTGTCGCGGCGAAATATTGAGAAGGTTAGCTGCGAACTCGGGAAGCGCGCAAATGCGATCGCAGTGTGACGTGACGCAGGTCGAACCCTCATAAGAAACTGCGGGATCGACACTGCGTTCCACAGGATCACGTTGGGCAAGGCGCAAAATGACTCCCAGTTACGTGAGGTGACGCAGAGTGAGTCACGGCTAAATTTTGTGAATCTAATAAATAAATACGACCGCGCATACATAAGCGCAGTGTGACGTGACACAGGTTTTGCTTAACGTGACCCTGCGACACGCTGTGTCGATCCCGCAGTTTCTTGTATGTATTCACGGTGAGTCGTAGTAGAAATGGAGAAAAAATTAATTGAAGCCGTGCGAATTCGGCAAGTTTTGTACGATACAAGCCATGTAGACTATATGAGGGCAAAACTAAAAACTGAACTGGTTACGGTTTAGCCGAAAATAATTTTTAAATTGTCCGTCGTTAAATTCTATGGTTAAGTCTAAACTTCTCGCTGCCTTTCCTTTGGTAAGTTGGGAGGTAAAAAATATCATTTCGGACACGAACTCATCTTTCGAATCAGATTCAGAATTGAAGTCAAACAAGAGAGCAGTAGATATTTCCATTTTGAGCCTCTAACCAACTGCGTTATAGCAATCACCAGCAGGTACTGCGATCGTATTTGCGCGATTCCTGCGTTCGCAGCTAACCTCCTAAAAATTCCGCCGCGACTCACGCTGCGTGACCTCACGAAACTGCGAGTTATTTTGGGCCTAGCCTTAAGCAAAACCTGCGTCACGTCACACTGCTATTAGGCAAGGCGCAAAATGACTCGCAGTTTCGTGAGGTGACGCAGCGTGGATCACGGTGAGATTTTGTGAATCTTATACATAAATACGACCGCGCATACACAATCGCAGTGCGATGTGACGCAGGGTTTGCTTAACGTGACCCTGCGAAACGCAGTGTCGATCCCGCAGTTTCTTGTATGTATTCACGGTGAGTCGTAGTAGAAATGGAAGAAAAATTAATTGAAGCAGTGCGAATTCGGCAAATTTTGTACGATACAAGCCATGAAGACTATATGAGAACAAAACTAAAAACTGAACTGGTCACGGTTTAGCCGAAAATAATTTTTGAATTGTCCGTCTGTAAATTCTTTAGTTGAGGCAAATTCTCCGTGACTTTTTCTTCTTTTTAAGTATAAACTTCTCGCTGCCTTCCTTTTGGTCAGTTGAGAGGTAAAAAACATCATTTCGGACACGAACTCATCTTTCGAATCAGATTCAGAATTGAAGTCGAACAAAAAAACAGTAGATATTTCCATTTTAAGCCTGTAACCAGCTGCGTTATAGCAATCACCTGCGATCGTATTTGCGCGGTTCCAGCGTTCGCAGCTAACCTCCTCAAAATTCCGCCGCGACTCACGCTGCGTCCCCTCACGAAACTGCGAGTCATTTTGCGCCTTGCCTTACTGCGATCGCCTTTGCGCGCTTCCCGAGTTCGCAGGTAACCTTCCCAATATTTCGCCGCGACTCACGCTTCGCACCTCACGAAACTGCGAGTCATTTTGCGCCTAGCCTCACGGTAGCTTGCGTCCGTTCGACTTGCCTACTTCGGTATACGATAATCGGGCTGTTTCAGGACGACTACCATCGGCCCTTTTAATTCTTCCGATAATTTCACGATCGTTCAATTTGTGGGTGCAGAAGGAATAGGGAAAACGATTTCAAGATTTCAATATTTCAGGAAGTTTTCAACACCCAATAACTCCCCCAGTATCCCCCGGCTACGCCTATGTTTTTATCTTTCAAAACATCGTATAGAATTTTTATAATAGCTTTACCAATTCAGTACAGCTGAATAAGCAAAAATACATAGCCAAATTAGGAAAAAATGATTTCACTAAAAAGCTTATGCGAGAAGCAAACCCGGGATGTTTATAGCACATTACGATTCTTCTCAGTATGACAATGCCATGCCAATGAGGAATATTTGATTGACTTCGTATATAGGTACTGACACCATCTTTGAAAACAATTTATCAATGAAATTCGAACGATTTTGTATAATAATTAAATGACATTGCCCAGAAACAGTCAGATAAGGAAAAATTAAAAACCTTTTTTAATTAATTTAGCCGTTTACCTGCAGTTATTTAAAGGTCAATCAATTATATTCATTCAGTCAATAATATTATATACCTACCTAGCTATACTATAAATAATAATAATAATCAGAATATTAGTATATTCATTTAGAAAGTTGAAAAAGTGTATTATCCCAGTAAACACAGACTTCCCGGCGACATTTTGGTGCACATACCAAAAGCAATTCATAGCAGCTGCGAATGCCAATGGATGAGAGGATGGAGAGAAAGCCACTGCCTTGATTGTGACATTTTGGAGAGAAGTACCGAATATACTTCAGACTGTTCCTGCTGCTAGTCAACAAGAAAGTAACAAGGCTTTGGTTACTAGACTGCATATGAGATATGGTGATGCCCGCACCTCCAAAAAGTATATCAGGTGTAGATCAAGAGTCGCCATCAAAAGAGCGCGGAATCTTTGCATGAATTCGAAGCAGCCATAGCAAAGTTGGTGGGACTGGCCTATCCTACAGCACCAGATAGCTTCTTGGAACTGCTCGCTATCCAGACCTTCGTCGATATGGCTTAAATAGATATGGAGACTCAGAAGACGCTGCGATTAGCCCGACTCAGAACTCTCCCAGTCAGCACAAAGACGTCGCATAGATGTTCCAGCGATATCTTTCCGAGTGATTGAGAGTAGGGGAGACTGGGGAGGGTAGATACATTTTTCAAATTTTATTTTTTTCAAGCTAAACCATAAGAAAAAACAGATTTTTCAAAACATCATATAATTCTCCAATATGTCGTCTAACAAAATAAATATAGAATTCTCAAAAAATAAACTTCTGTTTCTGTACAAAACGTTTAGAAAAAAAACATCCTACGAACTGTCTCAAGCCTCCCCACATGCGGGACGTTTGATACAGTGTACTGGGAGGAATGAGACACTGGAAACTGAAATAAAAGTCTTATTATTATCAATTGCAGAGGTCACAAATAAACATTTTTGTGCCTTCGTTAACCCCGGCACATTCTTCGTGACACCACAACGCGCACTTCTGACACCTAATCCAGGATTCTTTGGACCTAGAAAATGAATATAATCCATTACAGTAGATGCAGGCCACATCTTCGTCATCTCCGTCATAGTTTTCGACAATTTCATCCTCATCGTCATACTGCCACGTTCTTTATTATATGATATACCTAGTTAAAATCAGAATTAGTAATATGAAGATTTACAATTAAATAATAAAAGAGTTACTCAAATTCTGGCTCAGACCGGGTCAGGTCAGGGTACATACCCTCGAAATCACTATGTGGCAAAAAAAAGAAATGCTTCGTTAATTGGATTATTACAATTAAATTCAAGATACTTAAATCAGTGTGGAATAACAATCTATCAAAAATCAGCAAATAACTTGTACAATTGTCTAAAGTACCCAATCAAACATCATAATCAGTTAAAAAAATATCAGAAAATGATTCATGCAAGAAGACTTCTCATCATTGCCAGAATTCCATGACTTTATAATTTATAATATTGAAAGTGATAATGCAGTTTATGAAATTACACAATAACAGTTACAATTGCAAAATAATAAAAAAAAAATCATACGGAGGGACTTAACTTAGAGCGAATGTCTCCTCTTGATCTGGTCGGTGAACCTATATTCTGGTACGACAATAGGTAGGCCTCGAATGCTCTTTCAGGATTTTTCCACCAAGAAAATTTAATGGATTTTCTCCTTGGGAAGCTAGTCAATGGGCTGGTCGATGTCACCATTCAACGTTGGTCCAAATAAATTGAAGTCGAAGTTATTATCCAAATTATGTTTGTCCAGAATCCATAAAAGTAATTTTAGGCTATCCGAATTTAATCGATTTTAAATAATGCCTTTACAGCTGAATTTACCAATTAAACTAATATTCTATATCAAATTGACTTCTACAACTCTCCCAGTGGGCACACGTACGTTGAATTAATGTGTTTTTAACGTTTATTCGGGGAAAAATACGTTACCAGTTGATTTTCAACGTTGACATTTCGGTTATGATTTATAACGTTTATTCAATACGTTTCAACAACGTATATTCAACGTAATTTTACAATTATTAGTTATAAAATTGAGTGTTAAAACGTTTCCTTCCGAAATTATTGTAACGTTTATGAAATATGTTATTTTAACATTCTCTTGTAACGATTTCACAACTTCTAGTTGATTTGAATCGTTTCAAATACGTCTCTAGTCAACAATAGATCTTGTGCCTCTCTTCTTGACTTCGAAAAAGTAAAATACCAAGAAGGGTAGAATTTTTGGTTGAAGAAACACAATAAAAACTTCAAACTTTAAGCAACCTTTCGGCGTGTGTGGCGTACTTTAAAGATTGAAGCTTATATTGTGTTCCTTCAACCTTAAATAGACATATCGCACTACCATTTCAAAAGTGACACAACTCAAAAGTCGGAGGTTTAGAAATTACTATTAAGAAAATTGGCTATGTCGCTATCAATTATCAAAATTGTATCAACCTAACTTCAGAGCTTGTGCACCAGAGGGCACTTATAATTAATTTTTTCCTCAAGCATTTAAACAGTTTTTCCCGTTTTCTTGTCACTGTAGTAAATTTGTTCCAGGTAAGGAGATTGGCAACTCTTGGAGGGTCAGGGTCGGAGAGCCTGACGAGACGAATGCTCCGATACCTCATTGCTGACAATGTGGCCAAACTTTTTAATTGGAAAGGAAGAGATAAGATAGCCTTTGAAAAATACAAAACCAAGGAGTTGCTACTGGGTTAAGTATACAGGGTGTCCGGGGAATAACTGTACATACTCATACCAGAGATAGAGTTGGACTAGCTGATTACGAATATATTATAAAATATTAATTTCTGGATTTCCCTAGAAATCTACAGGGTGATTTTCGAACTTCATGGAAATACTAACATCATCATAAAATCCAAACTGATTGACGGATATTATTGAAACTTGGGAGATTATTGGCACATGCTAAGGCCGAGTTAGAAAGATATAAATGATTTCATCATTCCAGGGCCGGACTCATTTATCTTCATTTAAAGTGTTCAGGGTTAAAAAAACACTTTGTATTTCGAATTACAAATAATTGATTCGTTTTTCAGAAAGAAGCTAAATAATGCTTCAATTTTTGATATCGCTTAAAGTTGTCACATCAACAGTTATTTTTTTATGAATTTTTGAATTTGGATAAAGTTCGAAAAATTGAATTTATTTACCTGAACAGGACTTAGCCATCTTGTAGAGGTCGAAAAAAATTATAAATTTTCTAAAAAAAGTCACTTAAGGTGAGAAAGATTATAATAATTTGTTGATATACTGGGTGGCCACCCCAGACGTGGATCTCATTGCGATGGGGTAAATGAAGGTATATTTCGAAAAAAAAAATTGGTGATTTGTATAGGGAATACATAAGCATATTTCAAAATATTTCGTATTTATACCGGGTGTTCATTGGAAGAAGTGTCACTTTGGTCTATATCTTTGTTGTCGAACACCCGGTATACATACGAATTATTTTGAAATATACTTATGTATACTCTATACAAATCAACAATTTTTTTTCGAAAAATACCTTCATTTACTCCATCGCAATGAGATCCGCTTCTGGGGTGGCCACCCAGTATATCAACAAATCTTTATAATCTTTCTCACCTTCAGCGACTTTTTTAAGAAATTTATAATTTTTTTCAACCTCTACAAGATGGCTAAGTCCTGTTCTGGTAAATAAATTCGATTTTTCGAACTTTATCCAAATTCAAAAATTCATAAAAAAATAACTGTTGATGTGACAACTTCAAGCGATATCACAAATTGAAGCATAATTTAGCTTCTTTCTGAGAAACGAATCAATTATTTGTAATTCGAAATAAAAAGTGTTTTTTTAACCCTGAACACTTTAAATGAAGATAAATGAGTCCGGCCCAGGAATGATGAAATCATTGATATCTTTCTGACTCGGCCTTAGCATGTGCCAATAATCTCCCAAGTTTCAATAATATCCGTCAATCAGTTTGGATTTTATGATGATGTAAGTATTTCCATGAAGTTCAAAAATCACCCTGTAGATTTCTAGGGAAATCCAGAAATTAATTTTTATAGTCAATTTGTAATCAGCTAGTCCAACTCTATCTCTGGTATGAGTATGTACAGTTATTCCCCGGACACCCTGTATATTTCAGTATCATAATCTGGTTTATTAGGCACATATTCACCTCTCAACATTTTTGAAAATGAATAATGTTGTATTATGACATAAACCAGTTAATACTTACTCTTTTGGGTAACCAATAAAGAACTCTTATTATTTTCATTTCTCACAAGAGTTACATTGTTTGCTCATAATATTATGCATAAGGGATATTTTAAAATGAATTTCTATGTGGATCAGTCATATGAGGATGACAATATAGCCATTTCTTCAGAGGATTTTAACAAAACTGCCTGAAAATGATTGTTATGAAATAATGATTCTCCTGTTTAACTAACACTTGGACAACATTGAGTAACATATTGTGATTTATTTCAAGAAAGCTGTTATACTTTCATTTTCATTCACCCATGAATAAAAGTAGAAGGCATTGTAGAAGGATATCTTGGATAGACTTGCCCAAAATCAATCATTTTTATGTATCTAAGGACATCAGCACCAATAAATTTTTTGTTGATGCAAATGAAAACATTACTTTGGACAGTTACTTGGAAAACTGGGACAAATTGAAATTATTATATTGAAATTTACTGACGATTTACCATCAATTATTTGCGAGTATTTTCGAAATATCCATATACAGTTCCTCCTACTTTTTCCCATTGGTATTGGGATGAGAATGCTAGTTTACTTCAATACTTTTTTTGAAAAACAAATAAAATCTATTAGATATAGTTCTGTTAACCAGAAACATTTTCTGATAAATTTCAGAGAAGAATGCTCGTGTCTGAATTTTCTTTTTTCATATTTATAGAGGCTGTTAGGAGCACCTTCCCAACAAAAGAGATTGATGAATTCCGAATTTGCTCAGTAATAAAAGAATGGCTGAAATATGCCCCAGCCAGACTGAAGAAGACAACATCTTCATAATGAAGACATAAGAATTCTAATTTTACAATGTTTTGGTTTTTTTTGTACTTTATATATTTTATTTTTCAATATATTTTGTTTTATAATATTCAAAAATGTTTTTTTAGGGTATAATATGAACGTTATAAATTAACGTTCGGATTGAGCCCAAGGTATATCATAATAATACGTTGAAAGACAACGTTTATGCAGAATATATGAATATATATAGATATATAGTGAAGTTAAACGTTATTAAAACATAAATAATTGAATATATGAACTTGTAGGGTAGTATAATATATATACACGTTATAAATTAACGTTCAGATTGAGTCAAAGGTATATTAATAATATACGTTGGGAAACAACGTTTAAGAAGTACATATGATATGGTGGAAATAATGTTATTTGCAAGTTATAAGTTGGACATATAAATTAGTATGTTAAAATAATATACATAGACGTTATAAATAAACGTGAATATTGCGTCCAATTTGAATTTTATCAATACGTTTAAAGACAACGTTTATTAATAACTTAATTCTCGATGCGAGAAAACGTTATTTCCCGCGACATTTTTACTCTTATTCAACGTTTGGTTATGTAACATCTTTTCAACGTATTTTCTACGTGCGTGTGCCCACTGGGCTGCTGCAATTTACTATTTATGACTATGTCTGAACTCACGAAAATCTCTAAGAATAATGATATGAATTTAAAATTTGAATTTATCAGAAGCCAGATTTCAAAAGTTATAAAAACGAGTAAAAAAAACTGATAGTGAACCTACAAGAAATACACAATAATACGCAGAATTAATTCAAAGGAAAATGAAACGGTTGACCAACAGTGACATCTACCCATGCATTGACGAACTTACCAATCTAGAAAACCTTATGTGAAAATTGAAAATGAAATCTATAATTATTAAATGACAATGAGATGAAAACCTTAAACAATTAAAATTACAATCAAACAATGAGAATTTTAGAATTTAAATTTGCAAATGAACAATGCAATGAAATTATGAAATGGAATTAATTATGTTATGACAATGATGCAAAATTGAACCTGAAATTAACAATTCATGGAATAAACCAAAAAACGAGTTTTTTCAAACAATAGGAAAAATGAACCGTAACATACTCCCCCTTCTTACGAAAAAAAAAATCGAAGATTTTTTTTTCCTGCAAAGGTGAAGACATAAAACTAACAAAATAAATAACAGTGAAGAGACATTCACTCCAGTTTCTAACCATTATCCAGTGTTTTATCAGGTTTGAGCTGAGATACATGCCAATGACCTTTCGAACTACCTGAACCATCAACAAGTTCATAAGTATTTACACCAAGTTTCTTCGATATTCTATAAGGGCCACAAAATTTATCACCCAACTTAGCAGAGAAATCCTTTGCACTAGAAGACAAGGCGTGGTTCTTAACCCAAACATAATCATCTACATTGAACTGTTGCGGCCTATGCCTCAAATTATAGGAATGCTTACACTTTTCATGCGCTATTTTCAATTTTTCTTTAACATCGAGTCTAAGTTTTTTCATCATGGCAAGTTTTTTTGTACATTCCGATTCGTTTGTTTTATCTTTATCAATGTCAGCTATATCTTTTTTCATTCTTTCGAACCCATAATCGTTTCCATCTATTATCATCTCGCATCCAAAATTAACCGAATAAGGGGTGTTTTTGATTATTTCGTGTTGAGCTGTACGATATGCGCATGCTAGTTGTGGCAAATACTTATCCCATTTTTTATGATTTTCTTCGATATAACTCGCGATCATAGTTTTTATTACACGATTTGATCTTTCCGAGAAATTTGGTTCTGGATGGTATAGGGGATTATAAAATACCTTAACATTATATTCTTTTAACAAGGTCTACATTTTCCTTCATTCGTTTACATCTTCTATTTAATTTTTTAGGCCCATGTTCGGCTTCGGTTTGGAAAATGGATTTCGCATCTTTTTTGAAGACAATTTTCCTTGTAGCATCCTGAACTTTTTTCGTTGCTACTTTTTTACTACACCTGTTCGCAAATTCAGCTTCAATAGCTAATTTTTCCGGAGTGTCTGTCAAAACACGCGATTTTCCACGTTTTCTACCTCCTTTGCTCTTTCTGGGTGATGCCTTAGGATATGGTCTAATTTGTTCCGGACTTCGAAAATGAGGTTGGCAGTTATTTTTCTGCGTTTCCTCCTCATTTTGTAGACTGCTGGATGTACTAGGCTCAGTTAGCTCAGTAGGTATCCAACTGGTGCTTCTTGGGTCATGTATTCTTGCAGTCGAACCCGAGGAAATACGAACAGGGGAGGAACCGAATTTCCCAATGCATTAATTGCACAACAAACTGTCACTAAGGTGCCTCGTTCTGCTGAGGTTGCCTTGGATATCTGTTTTTGTCCCTTACGGCAAATAATTTCAAGTGGTTTATGGGCAGTGGTCACACCAGTTTCATCTACGTTATAAATGGATTCGGGTCCTAATTCTTCTCTTTCATATACAGATCGCAGATTTTCAAAAAAATTTGATACCGTGTTTTTATTGAATGCCGTGGCACGACTCAAACTTATTGACTCCGGAGTACGAAGGGACAACTCGGGATTCCTTGACATAAAGCCTCTGAGCCAATCATACGAGGCTGCCTGATTTTTTGTCCAGTTTTCTGGAATATTTTTGTTATTCTCCTCGGCAAAGAGATATACGAACTTCCTAGTCTGAATAGGCGTAAGACCATAATTGAGACTCGTGGACGTGAGCAAATATTCCTTGAGCGAAGCTTCTTCTTCAGTTGTAAAAATCTGTGTTGTTACGAAATTAGGGGAGAAACTTATATAATTGTCTTCATTGTATCTTTTTACGTATCTAGAGAGGGTCATTTTATCTAAATTATATTTTCTGGCGGTTGTCCTTATTTTCCGATCATCATTGACAACTTCTAGAACGGCGTTTTTCAGATCGTCCGGACAATTTAGCTTGCGCCCCTCTGATTTCCATTTGAAAGGCATCTGAAAAAATAAACACCATCATGTAGGGAGGCTTGATAGATGTATCAAGCCTCCCCACGTGAAATGCCTCAACCCTCCCCGGTAGCAAGAATTCAAGTTATCCTTATTTTCATTTTATAACCTCACATTTCGAAACCGAATAACACCCTTAATTGTGTATTTTCATGCATATTTCCGAGTTGAATGTTTGTTGATGACGAAAAATTAAAGCATAATCTTAGAAACCTTAGGTAACGCGAGTAAATACTTACAATTTTTCACCCAGAAACACTCTTCGTTAAATAATTCACGAACGAACTACCGGCAGCATCACAGATTATCGTCATGCACTGTCCTCTACCGGAGGATAGTATTCACTAGTATTTAAAATTCAAAAACGGTCTTAGACCACGAATATGAGACTGTATCAAACCTCCCCATGTATCAAGGCTCCCTAGTCTCCCCTACTTTTCTGATGTCCCTGCGAGGTTGCTGGGAGCTCTATATCTCCTCCAAATTTCCGCCTCTGAGATATTCCCAGAGAGCTCTCAAAGATATCTCTTGTAGAAATTCTAAAACTGCTTACTTTGTGGAGGTCAATGGGATATTCACATAAACCTACCGTTGTGACAAGTATGAGAACTTCCCAACAACTTCCGCATTGTGAGCTTTTTGAGAATATCCTATCAACCTCCCATTGTGATCAGTATAAGAATTTCTCAACAACCTCTGCATTGCGAGCTTTTTGAGAATATCTCAGGGACCTCCCATTGTGAACAAAATTCGCTACAATTTCATTATATATAGTTTGGGTTTGGGTGTGTTAATATAATGTGAATTAATCTGTTAACTTCACACTGAAATCAGGGCTTATTGACCTTACTGGGGGTATATTTGGAGAAATCTAAACGAGAAGCATTTTGTTCTTGAAACTGTAAAATGTCTTATTGTGTACGCTGTAATGAAGTTAGCTCAAGGAGATCGCCGAGTATTATTTGCAGTTTTTGTCGAAATCATTATCACGCGAATGGCACCTGTTCCGATGTCACAAAGAATCAGTTATCGGCAATCAAGATCATGCCTGGTACGGATTGGAAATGTGATACATGCCGCCAAGTAAATGCACATGTATCCAGTGGCGGAGATCGGAAAAGGCAATCGACTTCTGCTGGCCGTCCATCCCTGGATAGTCAGTCTCAACGAGTTGAGAAACCCATCGTCTCAGATGATGAATCAGACACTGAGGGGCGCAATGGTGATGTTTCGCAACCCATTCAATCACTCACTTTAGAAATAAGGAATCTGCGAGAATCAGTCAATTTTTGTTCGGGAAAAATAAGCGATTTCGAGATCAAGCTAGGCAGGTTCAATGAGCTGGTCACTAAGTTGGGTAAACTGGAGAGGGAGAATGAACTGTTAAAAAAGCAGGTCACAGATCTCAACTCTAAAGTGAATAACCTTGAACAATTTTCCAGATCAAACAATATAGAAATTCAAAATATACCTGAAAAACCAAATGAGAATATCATGGAAATTATTTCATCAAATGGAAGAGCTATTGATCAGCCAGTTGACTCCTCCAGTATTGATTTTTGCAGCCGGGTTCCTACAAACATCCAAGGGAGGCCTAAAAATATTGTCCTAAGATTTATCTCTAAAATCAGGAGAGACGATTTTCTTGCCGCTTATAAGGTTAAGCGAATGTCGAACTCGGGTTCTGATGGAACAGGAATTAGGATTAAAACTGTGTCGGAAAGGCTATACGTCAATGAACATTTGTCGATTCACAACAAGAAACTCTTCAAAGAGGCACGAGATATTGCAAAGAATAAGGAGTATAAGTATGTATGGACCCAATCTGGTAATATTCTTTTACGCAAAAACGACGCGTCTAAAATTCTTCACATTCGGTCAAGCGAGGATTTAAGAAAACTATAAACCCATATAAATTACAAGCAACAAATTAAACTTATTTTCTGATCCCCATGACTCTTTCGATATATTACCAGAATGTAACGGGACTTAGAACTAAGCTGGAGGAACTCAAGATGAACGCCACTGTCAGTGACCACGATATAATTTGTATTACCGAATCTTGGTTGAACGATGGGATAATGGACTCAGAAATAATTGATTTAAACTGCTACACTATCTTCAGGCGAGATCGGGCGAGTTCATGTAATGTAAAAACCGATGGAGGTGGTGTTTTCATTGCTGTCAAAAACAAATTTGAACCGACTACAGTTGCTGAACTTAAAAGTGATGCAGAGGATATTTGGATAGCACTTAATCTAGGTAGTATTAAGCTTTTTATTTGTTGTGTGTATCTTCCACCCGGCGAGCAAGTTGCTAGCGCCAGCTTCATTTCAAAACTTTACTCTAACAAAGCAAAATTTGAGGATTGTCTCGTTATGATTCTTGGCGATTTTAATTGTCCATCGATTTCATGGATTTATGATGATGATAATAACTATTTGAATGCTTTTAATGTAGACAGTAAATTTGAGCATATTGTTGACGCTTGTATGTATTTGGAACTAATGCAATATAATCATATAAAAAACTGTAATGATAGAAATCTGGATCTTGTATTCAGCAATTCTAACAAAATTAGTAATTTGGAACATTGTTCATCTCCACTGGTTCTCGAAAATCGTCATCATCCTGCTTTGGAGTTTTTATTTGAGAATGAAACATTCAGACATCTTCCAACCAATATCTCTTCTTTTTTTAACTTTATAGAAGAGCTGATTACCATATTATAAATCAGTCCATATCAGACGTCGATTGGGAATGTTTATTAACTAACGTCGACTGCGACTTGAATATTTTTTATGATAAACTTTTCGAAATTATTAAGAATCATGTACCAGAACAAAAAAATCGTAAACGTTTTCCTGTTTATTTCTCTAAAACTACAGTAAAACTAATTAAACGTAAAAACAGATTTCATACCAAATGGAAAATCTATAAAAATATGAAAGATTTAGTAGAATTTAGAAATTTGCGTACTGCATCTAAAAAAGCTATTCAATCAGATTATAAAAAATATATCTCAAACATTGAACAGCAGGTAACTGATGATCCTAGAAGTTTTTTCAAGTTTGCGTCGAGAAAAGGTCGCGATCAGGGTCTTCCGGAGACGATGTCTTATGGACACAGATCAGCGTCGTCTGGAGTGGATGTGTCTGAATTGTTTGCGGAATATTTTAAGAGTGTGTATGTTAAAAGAAACCGACCTCCCACATCAAACCGTCAAAATTCCAATTTTCCTCAAGTTAATCTTCCGAATCAACTTAATTATATTCAGTTTTCATCTCATGAAATACGTAGGGCACTGGAGGGTCTCGATGAAAAAGGGTGCTGGACCTGATGGAATTCCGTCATTTTTTATAAAAATTGTAGTTCTTCTCTTATGAAACCACTAATGATCATTTATAATAAGTCTCTGAGATCAGCATACTTTCCGACAAGATGGAAGACTGCATCCATTACCCCAATTTTCAAGGCAGGAGATAAGAGTTTAATTAGTAATTATAGACCAATAAGTAAATTGTCCGTTTTCGAGAAGGTGTTTGAGTCATTAGTGTATCCATATCTTTCAAGTCTAGTAACATCGAAAATTATCTCGGAACAACATGGTTTTATCAAAGGGCGTTCAATAGAAACCAATTTAGTAACATTTGTGGAATTCCTACAGTCTGAACTCGACCGACGTGTTCAGGTTGATGTCGTCTACACTGATTTCAGCAAGGCTTTTGATAAAACAGATATCAATGTTCATATCTCGAGCCTTGCTGGGGTTGGTGTGGGTGGCAGTATGCTTGGATGGTTTGAGTCTTACTTGTCCGATAGGCAGCAATTCGTCTCAGTGGAGGGCTACTCATCGAATATCTTTGAGGCCCCTTCTGGTGTGCCTCAAGGTTCCCACTTGGGACCCTTATTGTTCCTAATCTATATTAACAAGATCGCTCAATGCTTTACCAAATGTAAATTCCTTCTATTCGCTGATGATTTGAAGGTGATGAGAAGTATCAGCTCCGAACAGGATTGCCTGGATTTGCAGTATGAGTTGAATACTCTTTTTGCTTATTGTAGCGATAATCAACTTCAATTAAATTTAGATAAATGCCGGGTGATAACATTCACGCGCAACATCAATAAGATCATCTATTCTTATAGTCTTGGGGATACTGTCTTGTCCAGGGTAGATAACATGAAAGATTAAGGGGTAATTTTTGACTCTAAACTTCTTTTTGACCGTCATATAGACCAGCTAGCAAGTTCCTGTAATAAAATCTTGGGTTTTGTTACCAGAAAAAGTAGACATTTTATTAATTTGAAAACCTTCACCATTTTATATAATTCATATGTTTATAGTAAACTCAATTTTGCATGTGTAGTTTGGAATCCAAAATATTCAGTGTACATCGCCAGGCTCGAGAGAATTCAGAACAGATTCTTGAAGTTCATTTCATGCAAGTTCAACTTTCGTTTAACACCTAGAAATCCCGAAAACTATTATCTTCGTTTAACTCAGTTTGGTTTCATTTCCCTTGAAAATAGAAGAAAGATCAGCGATGTCCTTTTCGTATATAAGCTCCTGAACAATATCTACAATTCTCCTAACCTTCTTTCCTCCATAACTTTCCATGTTCCGTGTCGTCTCCTCAGAAGTAGTGATATGTTCCATATCCCTTTTCGTAATACTAATAGCGCCATGAATTCACCTCTCTGCAGGATGATGCGATGTTGTAATATTGATCTGTTCCATCTTAGTCAAAATTCAATAAAACAAAAACTCAAAAAATATACTTATGTCAATAGAATGTTCTTTTTTTTCAATTGGTCGTATTTTTGTTTTTTTTTAATTTTTTGGCTAGCTTTTCGATACCGCATTTTTCAAAATGAATATATTGTTTCACTAAAACTCATACTTGTTATCATTGATTTGCTATATTTTTGATTTTTCTTGTTTTCTTTATCACTATAATATAGGTAATATAAATAATATAATTGTTCTCTATTAGATAAGTTAACTGTAAACTGTTCACTCTGACACACTTGGTATTTCTTAATAGTGGATACTGTGTTGGGTGTTTATCACCTGTTTGTATTCCTAATTGACTAAATAAATAAATAAATAAATAAATAAATAAAATGTGCGGTTGCAACATGCCGGTTACCTTAAATAAGCAGTGTTTAATTGTCGCTTATAGGCAGTGGGCAAAGTTTAATAATAGGTCTTCTTAGAGTATTATCTGTGCTTTTAACAAACGCAACTCTTGCTTGACTATCGTTACCGGGATGCAATTGAACAATACGTCCCAATTGCCATTTACACGGCGGCAGATTTTCTGATTTTATCAGTACTAACGTATTTCCCTTGATAGAGTTATCTGTTACTTGCCATTTACTTCTTTGATGTAAATGGTGTAAATATTCTTTAGACCAACGGGTCCAAAAATCTCAGAGCATTCGCTGAAGGAGTTGTCAGCTAGTAAGCCGATTAATAGAAATATGTGTAAAATCAGGATCAGGTTATGGCAGTGAGACGTTTCATCGTGAGGAAATGACCTGGAGTTACCGCAGAAAAATCGTTCGGGTCATGACAGAATGGCGTAAATGGCCTAGAGTTGAAAATATCCTCTATTTGAGTGAGAACTGTATAACACTCTTCTTAGGAAAGAGTTTGGTCTCCGACCACACCAGGGGTCTCCAAACTTTTCAGTCTAAGGGCCACAATGTTTACTCCAGCAAATGCGAAGGGCCAAAATATTTAACCGTTTGATTCAGAAGCTTCGGGATCCGTGCAAAACTTGATAAGCTAATGAGCTTTCGCGGGCCGGATTCTTGAAACTGGCGGGCCAGATTTGGCCCGCGAGCCGTAGTTTGGGCTACACGATATATATATATATATATGTGTGTTTTGACACTTTTCACCGAAGCCTCTCGAAGGTCTCCAAAATGTGGAGCAGAGGGCGGATTGAAATGCCACTTTATAGTTTCATGAGCAGCAGCATCGGCGAACAATTTGTTCAAATATTTGTGGACACTCACAAAGTTGGTACCACAATCACTGTACCGGGTTTTTCACTATAATTTGACCCCCCCTTTAACTTTGTTACTGAAGGAGATACAAAAAATTGTTTCGTATAAAAGTTTCACGAAATCCACTGAGGTTTTTTTATATGACTCCACAAACTGAAATATATACAGGGTGGCCAACATATTGATGGCAACTTCATTTTTTCAAATGGAACACCCTGTATATTTTCCCACATTTGGTTAGCTCTTTTTACCCTGGTTTCGAATATGTAACATATGTTGGTCTAACTTTCTTATTCTGAGCACCACAGAGTTTCAAATTTCAAGAACCATCAGGCATAGCGTTTTGGAAATTCGTGAATTAAAAGTGGCCAATTCGATCTTTGGATTGATAATGGCGCACCCATTTTATGGCCACCAAATAGTCCCGATTTAACACCGTTTGACACGTTTTTATAGCCGTTCCTGAAGGAAAAAATTACTTCAGCAATAACGATAATCAATGAAAGCGGAGAATAATATTAATGATATAAAATCAACCAATATTAAACCCATAATTCGGAACTAATTCCGTCAACGCACAAAGAATAATGATAATATTGTAATGATTAAAAACAAATTTTGAAGCTTCAATTTCTAACTTGAATCAGAGCCATAATTATTATGCTATCAAAAATAGTCTGAACAACTTGAGATAACGATAGGATTGAATGAAGGTGGTCATTTCGAGCAATTTCTTTAGTTTATGTTATTCTTACCATACTACGATAGTTTATTATTTTTCATTGGTTAAGTATTCATTCTAAAATAATACTTTTGAGTAGATTGTTCTGATATAAAGAATTTCGTAGGTATTTCACATATTTTTTTATTTGGTATCATCATTTCAAAACTTTGAAAATTGAAGAGACACATCCACATACGCATTGATATTCGAGATCAGGAGGAAATAGCCTATCAAAAAAAGGAAAAATATACAGGACAGGGTGTCCCATTTGAAAAAATATAGTATCATTCAATGTTGTTCACCTTGTATATCTTCCCATTGACGTTATCATAACTCCAAAAATGAGCATTTTCAGTAAACGCACTCTGCCACTTGTAAAATGATTACAGATCTTGCCAGGTGGTTCTTAAAATTTGAAACTCTGTGGTTCTCAGAATAAAAGAGATAGACCAACTTATGTTACATATTCGAAATCAGAGGAAAAAGAGCTAGCCAAACATGGAAAACTATACAGGGTGTTCCATTTGAAAAAATGGAGTTGCCATCAATATGTTGGCCAACCTGTATATATTCCATTATGTGAATTCATATTGTAAAACCTCAGTCGATTTCATGAAATGTTTGTATGAAACATTTTTCTGTATCTCTCTTAGAAACAAAGTTAAAGGGGGGGTCAAATTATAGTGAAAAACCCGGTACATATGAGAACAGCGACCTCGACGAGTAAGAAGGCGTTTTCGGGCTGCTAGAAATGAACCCGTCGAAAGATCTGACGCAAGCTCGAGATGAACTGCATTCGTAGAAAAACAAACGAAAAGACACAGATAAGCCTTGGATGAACGAACTCCTCGATGTCTATTAATGGTTATTTTAAATGGACCAGCGTAGTCCACGCCAGTGTGTAGAAAAGGTTTTACACTTGAAATTCGAGCCGCGTTAATTGTTTTTCGTTAAAAATTTCTATCCAGTATCCAAAACAAGTTCAGGTAGATTTTAATAATAATAATAATAATCCTCAGGGGCTCTGGAATGGTAAGTTCTAGAGTACGGGCTTAGCAAACCCGAGGTACCCGAGCTAAACCTGGCAGTAGGTATAAAATGCAACCCATAATGATGGTGCAATTAAGGAGTAGAAATATTGAGTCGCTGCCTGAGGATCGTCAGGGCATGTCTGGAGCTGGCGCTGGACATGACAGCATGCGGGACGTCAGTGGCAGGGCGCTGAGGAGGCGGGCCCCTGTCATACAAAACACTACAGCTCAACAGGAAGAACCAAGGAGGCAAACAACAGCAGTGCCACCCCCTACAAATAGTGCTACGCAGGATCTTCAACCAGCGTTCACTCAAGCAGGGTTACCCAGAAGACGCATGAAATGGACAAGTTGTATCAATGAAACGATCATGCGCATCTACTATAAAATAACAAACCTGGGTCAAGAACTAACTGGATACAGACAACGGTTATTCAATGAATTCAAGCGATGTTTTCCAGATCTACAAGTAACTGAACAGAGGATAGCTGACCAATATCGCGTAATCCTCAGAAACAAACTTATATCAGAAGACAGATTGCAGGAAATTAAAAATGAAGTTGTCAATGAATTAAACAACGAAGAAAACCATAATAGAGAAGAACACACAACTTCTGGAAACAGAGAGCACAACCATGGAGCAACACATGAAGAAAGAACAACTGAACTCCAATTACCGCTCCAAGAAGATATTCAAACGGACGACGAAACACAGAATGAACATTCATCACCTCAGGTTCATACCTCGGTAGAAACTGCCCATAAAATTTCGAACGAAGAACGACAAGCTCTAGTGGAACGTCTTGAATCAGCAATGCACAGATTATTCAGCGAATACAACGGCACTGATCCACTCTCCAGACCAACACTACCTAGGATCAGATCATCCAAAAAGCTTGCAGTCATCCTCAAGATAATGAACACTGATGTCATACCAAAATTCCTTTCAATGGCAACACAACTGGAAACGATCCATCTCATCCTTTATTGTGCCGCAACAACTGTAGTGGAAGTGCTGGGCATGAAGACCAAACCAAGACAGCACTCAAATCAACCCTGTCCACAACCTCGCCTACCTCACTGGCAAAGGAGGCTGGAGGAAAAAGTTCAACGCTGTCGGCAGGACATAGGAAGGCTGACACAATATGAAAATGGCATCAGAACAATCAAGCTGAAATCGTTGGTGGAATCGATTATCTATCGAAATCGCAAGCACTCAAGCTATGAAGAAGAAAACACAACAGTAAAGCAGTGCATCGACACACTGAAACAAAAACTCAGTGTCTACTCCGAGAGATTGCGAAGATATAAAGAGAGCAACAGGAGGAAGCAAGATAACATCTCCTTTGAAAACTCGGAGAAAAATTTCTACAGACATCTGGATGGAAAACAACAGAACTCCCCAAACATCTATCCGAATAAGGATGACATGGAAAAATTCTGGACCGAACAACTGTCAACACCTACTACTTACAACAAAAATGCCGAGTGGATAAAAAACGAAGAGAAAACTCAAACCAACACCGCACAAATGTCCCTTACGGTCATCACAGAACAAGAGCTTTCGGATATTCTCAAAGAAATGCACAACTGGAAATCACCTGGACCAGACGGGCTCCACAGTTTTTGGCTGAAAAAATTCAACTGTTTGCATAGTAATTTAACTAAGGCAGTTAATGAAATTCTACGAGGTCCAGAGAGTATGCCCTCCTTCCTGACAGAGGGTATAACTTATCTTCTGCCAAAAAATCACCAAAGTACAGACGATCCAGCAACGTACAGGCCAGTGACATGCCTGCCAACTATGTACAAGCTCATAACATCTTGCATTACACGTCGACTATACTCCCATTGCGAACGAAATAATATAATTGCATCAGAACAGAAAGGATGCTCCAGGGGTGCAATGGGATCCAAAGAACAACTGATAATCGACTCTATAATCTGCAACCAAGCCCATAAGAAGAGGAGAAATTTGTTCACGGCTTATCTTGACTACAAGAAAGCTTTCGACTCCATGCCGCATGAATGGCTCATAAAAGTTTTAGAGATCTATAAAGTAGATCCAAGAATAGTGAGCTTTCTCAAAACAGTTATGTCAACTTGGCGAACTAACATCGAAATCAGCGGAACAGGCATAAGAACTGGCACAGTATCCATCAGGAGAGGAATTTTTCAAGGAGACTCTTTGAGTTCATTGTGGTTCTGCATGGCAATGAACCCGTTATCAACTATTTTAAAATCCTCCAGAAAGGGATTCAACCTGAAAGGCAACACTAGCAATATGTTGATTAACCATCTTTTATACGTCGATGACTTAAAACTGATTGCAGCAAACAGAGACCAACTAGAGTGCCTACTACGACTAGTGGAGATGTTTTCCAAAGACGTCAGCATGAACTTTGGACTGGACAAATGTCGTTCCCTAAATATAGCAGGAGGGAAAATCCAACAGACACCTCTCACCTTATCTAACGGAGAAGAAATAAAGGCAATGCTGGCAGGTGATCTATACAAATACCTAGGTATGAAGCAATGTCAAAGGATAGACCAACGAGTGATGAAGGACGAACTAACAGCAGAGTTCACCAGAAGAATGAGGAGCGTTCTGAAAACGAAACTGAACAGCAGAAATCTCACAAAAGCTGTTAACACCTACGCTTGCTCAGTTCTCACCTACTCTTTCGGAATAGTAAAGTGGAGTAATACAGATCTCGATCGTCTCCAACGGAAAATGAGAACACTATGTACAAAGGCCAACAAGCATCATCCTAAATGCTGTGTTGAAAGAACAACAATTCCAAGAACTCAAGGCGGACAAGGCTTTGTGGACATAAAGAAAATGGCAGCTGAACAAATAAACAACTTGAGAAATTATTTTATAGATAAAGCAAACACATCGGACTTACATAAGATACTGATTGAAGCAGATTGTTCAACACCTCTATTACTAAGCGAGCACCCTCATGAAAACACCACACAGACGGATAGTGATAAAATTCAAAGATGGAGAGAAAAGCCCCTACATGGAAGACACCTGAACGAGGTCACCCAGGAACATGTCGACATTCCTGCGTCGAACTACTGGCTGACTTCTGGAAGATTGTTTCCTGAGACAGAAGGTTTCCTCCTTGCCATTCAAGATCAAGTAGTGCAAACTAAAAACTATCAGAAATATATCATGAAGGATAGGAGCCTCACCGACGATAGATGCCGCTACGGATGCCAAACATCAGAAACAATCCAACATATTACAGGAGGCTGCCAAATGTTTGCTGGAAATGAATATAAGAGTCGACATGATGCAGTTTGTAAAATACTTCATCAGGAACTCGCCATCCAACTGAAGATTCTGCAGTCCGAAACAATTCCATATTATAAGTATCAGCCTGAAGTAATACTGGAGAACAACCTTTACAGGTTATACTGGGACCGCACAGTACTTACAATTTAACAGTTGCTAATAACAGGCCAGATATAATCCTAGTGAAGAAAAAAGAGAAGAGAGCAATACTTATAGACGTAGCCATCCCGAACAACAACAATCTACGTCAAAAATATGCTGAAAAAATATCGAAATATCGAGAGCTTGAACTTCAGATTAAAAGGCAGTGGGGAATGTCTAGTACCAGAACCATTCCCATTCTCATATCAACCACAGGAATTATTCCTAAGAGCCTCAAGTCCAACCTCAAGGAGCTAGATTTGGATGAAAACCTGTTTAAAGTAATGCAAAAAGCAGTACTTCTTGGTACTGCTAGAACGGTAAGGAAGTTTGTAGGTCACGATGGACACCAGGAACAACCATGGAGGGAAACATTGCAAAACCAACTACCACGACATCAACCGAGAGATCCAGGACCAAGCAACGAAGGACGAACAACCGGACCCAGGAGAAGAAGAACACCGAAGACCTCAGAGCTCAATCCCCCTGATACTTGCTATCCGGGATGAGTGAATGTTCCCCTTAGTAGGGAGTGTGATAGCCGATCGCTAGGGGGTGTGAAAAATCACACCCTTTCTACTAATAGGCTCAAGTCGATAATAATAATATATAATGAACCCGTTATCAAGTATTTCACAACCATACTCCAGAAAGGGATTCAACCTTGAAGGCAAACACGAAAAATGTTGATACCCATCTTTTATAAGTCGATGAATTGAACTGTTTGCAGCAAACAGAGAGACAACTAGAGCTGCCTTTACTACGATTGTGGGAGAAGTTTTCCAAAGACGTCAGCATGAACTTTGGGAATGGACAAATGTCGTTCCCTAAATATAGCAGGAGGGAAAATTAACAGAACACCTCTCACGTGATCTAACAGCTTTTGAGAAGAAATTAAAGCAATGCTGCAGGTGATCTATACAAAAAATACCTAGGTATGAAACAATGTCAAAGGATAGACCAACGAGTGATGAAGGACGAACTAACAGCGGAGTCCTGGTCACTCCGAGATTCACGGCATGAAGCGGCAGACCAACTGGCCAGGAAAGGGGGGGCAACCCTTCAATGGACCTGGACCAGAACCTTTTTGCGGCTTCCCAGCCAGCATCAGGAAATGGCTATAAGGACTGGGAACAAAAAGAGGAAGCTTATGTACTGGCATAAGACCGATGGCCAAAGACAAGCTAGGGCACTTCTCTCTTACTCGACGAGCTGGACCAAGAAAGTTATCTCACTCAGCAAATGAACTGAGGAAACTGACGGGCGCCTCACTGGGCACTGCCCGTGAGGTATCACTTAAAAAAATGGGAAAAGCGCCCGATAATACATGTCGCTTCAGTCAGGAAGCCACCGAGACAGCCAGACACCTGCTATGCGAGTGTGTGAAGCTGTTCACCAGAAACGGCTACGGCATCTTGGTTCCTGGTTCCTAAAGCCTGAACAAGTAATGGATGTGGCCCCCAGAAAGGTGGTGAAGTTCATTGAGACTTTGCTGCCTGACTGGTAAACAGCGCGGGGATGCACAATAGATCTTAAGGTCAAGGTGCTCGCAAGGTCGGTTTTGATCTGTCGCCCCTCCTCTAATCTAATCTAACAGCGGAGTTTACCAGAAAATGAGGAGCGTTCTGAAAACGAAACTGAACAGCAGAATTCTCACAAAAGCTGTTAACACCTACGCTTGCTCAGTTCTCACCTACTCTTTCGGCATCGTAAAGTGGAGTAATACAGATCTCGATCATCTCCAACGGAAAATGAGAACACTGTGTACGAAGGCCAACAAACAACATCCTAAATGCTGTGTTGAAAGAACAACGATTCCAAGAACTCAAGGCGGGCAAGGCTTCGTGGGACATAAAGAAAATGGCGGCTGAACAGATAAGCAACTTAAGAAATTACTTTGTAGACAAGTCAAACACATCGGACTTACATAAGATACTGATCGAAGCCGATGGTTCAACACCTCTACTACTAAGTGAGCACCCTCATGAAACACCACACAGACGGATAGTGATAAATTCAAAGATGGAGAGAAAAGCCCCTACATGGAAGACACCTGAACGAGGTCACCCAGGAACATGGCGAAGATGGCGGAAAGAGCGGGTGTAACACGGTAGATCGCTCCGAAGAAACGCCGATTCCGAAATAAAAAGCATGCAAAAAAGCGGCAGATATTTCAAATGCTGTATGAAGAAAACATATACTACATATATATGTAAAAATTGCGGGGGTGCCTATCATGAATCCTGTGCAAGAAGACTTATGGAAAAGGATGGTCTGTCATTCTTGGACAGAACATACGTAAAGTGCTGTGAAAATAATGAACTTGCCAATACCACTGGCGAGAAACCAGAAATTGATATAGAAAATAAACTAGAGGACAGTGAAAGCCAAAATCTTATGATGGAAAATGTCAAAATGAAATGTGAAAATAAGATGTTGCAGGCAGAAATAGAAAACCTAAAATATATTCTGAAGAAATATAAGGAAAGTAGAGAACGTCTTATAAACGAGATGAATGACAAAATATGATACTGAGAGAGAAAATAATCAACTATTAATTGGAATAATTGCACAATTGCAAAAAGAGGCCGCCGAAAAAGAGAGACAGAAAAAATAAACATAACATAAACAAAGGGAACAGAGATAACATAGTACGGACCACAGAGCTGAAAATACCGAATACGTCAAAATCGAACATCGCCGACACCAGAAAAGTTTCCTGAAGAAAAAGAAGAAGTTTTACTGGACAGAATTAATTCATTTTTCATTAACTCAAATGCCAAGAATAATAACATCAAGACTATATGAAGAACATTAAGCCTTGCAGTAAAACTATTTTTCTGACTCCAGTCGTGGAACAAGAAGTATATCAATACATCATGAAACTAAAAAATAAAAATCGGTTGGATATGATGAAATACCTGTGGAACTTCTCAAAAAATGTGCAACAATTATAACAATACCCCTAACACATATAATTAACCAACCATCCAAACAGGGATATATCCACAAAAGTTGAAAGAAGCGCTCATAATACCTATACATAAGAAAGGCAAGAAGGAAGTATTTGACAACTATAGACCTATATCACTTCTATCTAATATCAAAAAATTTTCGAAAGAATAATATTCGACAAATTTATCAATTTTTTTGAAGATAACAACATACTGGTAAAACAACAATGTGGTTTTAGGAAAGGTCGGTCTACTATAAATGCAATATACCAGGCATTGAAAACCATCATCAAATCATTGAATCAGCAACATAACCCAGAGCGGCCTTATGCTTAGATTTGTCAGCGAAAATGGAAAAATATGGAATAAGAGGTGTGTGGCACTAACCCTAATGAAAAATTATCTAACCAACCGAACTCAAAGGACAATAAGCAGAGTAAAGATGGAGAGATCAAAACATCTAAGTTAAAACAAGTAGAGAGCGGAGTCCCCCAAGGTTCTATTCTGGGACCACTACTTTATATACTATATACGAATGATCTAGTTCAAACCACAGACAACGATATGGTTATTTTTGCAGATGATACCACAATAGTATGTGAAGCTGAGGATGGAAAAGAGTGTCAATTAAGTCTTGAGAACGACATGAAGAACATTAACAAATGGTTTAGCAACAACAACTTAATGCTTAATTTAAAGAAAACTAAACTTGTTTTATTCAGAGGAAGGAATGATCAAGTCAATCTGAAACATCAAGACACTAAAATTGAAAAAGTTTTTAGTACACCCTTCTTGGGAATAATTATAGATCGAAATCTAGACTGGAAAGATCAGATAGACAAGACTGTAACAACTATAGCACGCCACTGCTATGCCTTAAGGATTGTCCGAGATACAGTGGGAACAGATGCTGCATTAACCTCTTACCATGCATACATCCATTCAACAATTAGATATGGAATAATCTTCTGGGCAAGATCTACAGAAAGTGAAAGGATATTCAGATTACAAAAAAGTGTATAAGAGTAATTTTTGGAATGCGACAAATGGAGACCTGTAGGACAGTGTTTAAAAATCATGGTATACTAACCCTATATAGTATGAATATATATGAATCCGTAATATTCGCAATCAATAACATCAGCGAATTTAAAAATTTAGAACATCCATATAATACCAGAGGGAAAAACTATCTATTGAAGAAAAGGCTAATTTTACATACTTACAGAGAAACGTAACATATAGCCTATTAGCAATCTGGAATAAGCTACCAGAAAATTTTAAAAATCGAACACTCAATGCACAGAAGAGTGGACTCAAACGTTTCTCATGAAAAAATGCTACTACAGTGTAGATGAGTTTCTTCAGGACAGTAACTTCGAGGAGCTGTAAACTCTGATGTAAAATGAATTTTTCTTTGTATTTTTTGTAAGTTGACGAGGTCAACACTGTATAATTTAAGACTGAATAAACTTTTCTCTCTCGCTCTCTCATGTCGACTTTCCTGCGTTGAACTACTGGCTGACTTCTGGAAGATTGTTTCCTGAAACAGAAGGTTTTCTCATTGCCATTCAAGACCAAGTAGTGCAAACCAAAAACTATCAGAAACATATCATGAAGGATAGAAGCCTCACAGACGATAAATGCCGCTACGGATGCCAAACATCAGAAACAATCCAACATATTACAGGAGGCTGCCAAATGTTTGCTGGAAATGAATATAAGAGTCGACATGATGCAGTTTGTAAAATACTCCATCAGGAACTCCCATCCAACTGAAGATTATGCAGTCCGAAACAGCTCCATATTATAAGTATCAGCCTGAAGTAATACTGGAGAACCACCATTACAGGCTATACTGGGATCGCACAGTACTTACAAATTTAACAGTTGCTAATAACAGGCCAGACATAATTTTAGTGAAGAAAAAATAGAAGAGAGCAATACTTATAGATGTAGCCATCCCGAATAACAACAATCTACGTCAAAAATACGCTGAAAAAATATCGAAATATCGAGAGCTAGAACTTCAGATCAAAAGACAGTGGGGAATGTCTAGTACCAGAACCATTCCCATTCTCATATCTACCACAGGAGTTGTCCCTAAGAGCCTCAAGTCCAACCTAAAGGAGCTAGATTTGGATGAAAACCTTTACAAAATAATGCAGAAAGCAGTTCTACTCGGTACTGCTAGAACGGTAAGGAAGTTGTAGGTCACGATGGACACCGGGAAAACCATGGAGGGAAACATCGCAGGACCGACTAGCAGGCCATCAAGCGAGAAATCCAGGACCAAGCAACGGAGGACGACCAACCCAGGGCCAGGAGAAGAAGAACACCGAGGACCTCAGAGCTCAATCCCCCTGATACTTGCTATCTGGGATGAGTGAATGTTCCCCTTAGTAGGGAGTGTGATAGCCGATCGCTAGGGGGTGTGAAAAATCACACCCTTTCTACGCTAATAGGCTCAACTCGATAAGATCTTAGATTCAACAACTAAGCGTGAATGGGAAGAACACGCATTAAACATCAAATCAGATTTTCCTACATTCAAAGAATTTACTTCATTTCTAAATCAACGATGTCAATTACTAGAAGGTTTACACCCAAACAAAAAAGTTTTCAATTCAACAAAGCCTTTTACAAAAAGAAACTACTTCGATTCTAGTGTTGCGCATGTTGCTACCACAGATCCGATATGCATATTTTGTAAAAAAGATCATTTCATATTCACATGTGCAAGTTTTCTGAAGCTCGGTGTACCACAGCGTATAAAGGAGGTCAGAAAACTCAACGCATGTAACAACTGCCTACGTAAGGGACACTCAGCAAGAGATTGCAAAAATCAACACTCTTGCAAAAATGTTCATTAAGACACAATACTTTATACATTTAGAAAAAGAAAAATCTTCTACTGAACACAACTTAGCACCTTCTCAAAATAACGAAACTAGTAATTTACAATCTGTTTCTAATATTTCACAATCAATTCTCACTGCTTGCTCTGCGGAATATACACATAGTGATTCATATGTTATGCTGCCTACAGCAATCGTACTTATTTTTGATAATACGGTAATTCTCATGAATGTCGAGCTATTCTCGATAACTGTTCTCAATCAATTTCATCACTGAAAAATTATTCAAATCTTACAACTTCCTAAATCAAACGTTACACATTCAGTTGAAGGTTTCGGTTCGAACATAACATCCGTACTCATAAAACATGGGCTACTTTAAAGTCAAAAACAAACTCTTATATTCTAAAAGATGTACCTTTTTTGATATCCAATAAAATAACAAAGGATTTACCCGCTATTTCAGTCAACTTGGACAATCTCAAAATTCCACCCAACGTTGTTTTGGCGGATGGAAAGGTTCAATGAGACTGGTCCAATTGATTTACTCATTGGAGCTTCTATTTTTGGGATCTAATTTCTATTGGACGCATAAATCTACCGGGTCATCATGCAATTTTACAAAAAAACAAAACTTGGTGGATATTTTCCGGGCCTCTACCAATATCACATGAAATCAATTCAGAATCAATTTGCAATGTAACATTACAAAAC
>CM024240.1:55009225-55078541 GCA_013421045.1 Propylea japonica
ACAACTGGCGCACCGGTGAGACACATAGCCTTCTGCTAGGTACAGGCGCACTGCCTAGTGACTTCCTTTCGACCCTTCTCGTGGGACTCATTATGTCTGATTCATTTAAAAAACCAAAACCTAGGGATCCTGCTCCCTCCTTTTCAGCACGAACTGCTATATTTCCCCTCGCTCCTGGCCCTTCTAGTCCGGTTCGCTCTGGCTTTTCCACCAGCATTCGATCGCCCTCTCCCCTTCACTCGGCCATATTTTTCACCTCTGTTACTCCGGAACCCAGCTCAAATCAGCCCCCAGATTTTTTGAATGGCCATGTTTTATGGAACGCCTTATACGGTTGGGCTGCTTAACAACGTTGACCGAGTAATTTACATAAAAGCCTTACAATTTGTAATACCAAAGACTGTCGACACATGAATTATGCTTTTCTCTAGTGGAGAATCAACGTAAGTATCATTTAAAATACATATTCTTCATGACAACAAACTGATGAAATTAATATCTCTGTAACTTCAATACCAGCTGTTGACCTCTAGGTACTCAAGAGCTGTGAACTCATTTTTCACTTGAACCAGGTGTGTTTTACGACCAGCGTCAAATTCTGAAGCCGTATCTCTAACTAGCCCAAGACCTACAGTTAGAGAATGAAATGGAAATATGCTCTGATTGCACAGTAGGCTGGTACAAGCATTGCTGGTGTTGAACTTACCGAGATTGAGTAAACGAATAAAGTTTGAGTAATTGTCGAGTATTAAATAAATTCTATTCCCTCCACAAAAGAATGCATATTCAATGTTCTTGGCAAATACTGTAATACATAGAAATTTATCTATTAAAACAGAATATTATGGTCCACGTTATTAAGCAAACACCCATCGAAATCTAGCCACTGCAACTCCCATTCCAGACATCAACTCGACAATCCCGATAACTACAGACACCAAACTATTCGGAAGATTAACATAACCGACAAAATATATGTATATGGAAGTGAACGAATAGCAATTGACGTCCAATCCGACTTCAGATTCCTCACTTACTATAGATTATGTACTAGGACATACCCCTAGGCCCTAGGGTATTCGAACTCCAGTGCTTTCACGTGTACATTTAGCCTCACGGCATACAAGATGACTCAGCTTTACGCTACCTGTCTATACAACGAAGCTACTAAAAGACTCCAGAAATCCCCTGCAGACAGTGAATTCCTTGATACCTTGAAAAATTCAGGCTATATGACGGAATTCTTGACCTTCCAGTCCCGCGCGATTAGTTAAACAGACCGCCGCCCATCACGATACAGCCCGAAAGAACGTTCACTTCGTTCCGACAAAATATGCTTTACATATGACCTAGATTATGACAAAACCTTCTCAATTAACCTTTTCTTTGCGATACACAACGTTTGATCCGGCCAAGCTAAACCCCGAGCAACGGGATGTTTTCGACCGCGTCGTTACTGCTATCGAAAATGACGCTTCGTCGGACCGCTACTTATTTGCAAGGTAGCGGAAGTATAGTCCGTTCACGAAAGGTTGAGCGCATAGTAGGCGTTTCTTTATTTATCTGATGTTGGCAGTGTTTGCTGTCATAACGTAAAATAAAGTCAACGTTGCCGAATGTACCCGACCTCGTACGACGAGCTTGCTAGTTATCAGACAACTGTATGCAATATTGACAACATTGCGTATCAATCTGGCAAGAAAATAAAGAACATAACCTAAAATTTTAATATACACAGTGGAATATGCCAAATTTCTATGGCCAACCGACGGCTCAACCTTTCGTGAATGGACTATACAGGCAAAACTCACCTGTACAATACTTTATTGACCTCCTGTCGGACAAGGGGTGTTTCAACCATCGCCGTCGCTTTTACCGGTAATGCAGACCTTTTACTTCAGAACGGGCACAAGTTCGGGTATAACGGCTCAATCTGAAGAAACGGCCGCTTTGAAGAGACTGCGTGTTATGATTTTGGAGGAAGTTTCCATGGCCAGTTGTCACGTGTTGAACGCTGTAGATCGACTCCTTCAAGATGACCGTAATGACTGTCGGCCGTTCGGCGGTGTTTGCGTTCTTCTTAGAGGTGACATCAAACACTTACTACCCGTGGCAACTGGTAGGGTGAGGCCGGTGAAACTTTTTTTCACAAATTTTAATTCGTGGGCTCACTTCAAAGTGTTGAGATTGGAGATCAATATGCGTGTTTGAAACGGGTGAGAAGTAGTTTGCAGGATGGCTCGAACAGCTGGGTCAAGGATCGATTAACGAAAGCGTTACGGACGATAGCAATAACGACGTTGCCTGCCTGAACACTGCTCAACCGACAATCTCATCATCGAGAGATTTTCGGCCCGATACTTTGACGCCGGCACGCCGCGGCCGTTCCCGGGAAATACCTCTCTCCGTAGCAAGGATAGCGTGGCTTCAGGAGACGCAGATGAAATAGCAAACTATCGGTTGGAATATCTGAACAGTGTATCACCCAGTGGAATGCCCCTCCACGAACTCAAACTCAAAGTAGGCGTAACGGTTATACTTCTTCGAAATTTAAATTCCGATATGGACCACCCATTATGCGAAACACTACCACGAAACCACAACATATAATAATGTATTATAATATAATTTTAAGATATGTAATTTCATATAATACATAATATATTCTTAATACGTTTTACTAACACTGTTGTCAATTAATATCGATATAAAACCCTGAAAATGTTTCAATATATTTAAGTTTTATTGTTGTTTTTATAATAATTAGTATTTTCATTTGAGCTTTTTTATATATTTAGTTCTAATTAAATTATTGCATATTTCATTTTGAATTTTGCAAGTTTCAAATTAATTTTTCGATTGAGATCACCTTTATTGTGATTTTTCTATTTGCAAATCTTTCTTCTGTATTGATAAATAGTAAGTTAAACAAATAGCAATTCTTAAATTTCATTTTATTCTGACGGTTCAGTTTCTATTTCAATTCCTAACAGATATTGGTCTATGTATTTCACGGATTCAGATTTATTTCATCTTAATTTTTTTCATGATGATAATCATAATGTCATTTTCCTTCTCAATTTCAATTAAATTGATGATTAATTCACGTATTGACGGTATTGAAAGTATATTCATAAAAATTGAGATTTATTTTGTCTTTCATCAGATTCAGAATGCCTTAGAAGGGTTAAGAAAAGGGCGAGGATTACAGCTTCGATATCGTTGGATAATACGTCATTTTTCAATATAAAAGCATCAATCAATATTTAAATTCAAACGTTTGAGTTGAAGAATAAGAAACTTTATACAGGATGCACCGAGTTTAAGTACCTATCTATCAGACGTTTTCCGGCATACATTTTAAATTTAAATTGAAATTATGAAGTCGTCGTTCGAAATTCCCTCAATAAAATTGAAATATTTTTGGATACTGAAATTTTCAATTATACAGGGAATGGAAATAAATGAAAATTTTTGACGGTATCGAATATTTAATTCTAAATACCATTCTATAGAGATGAAAAATTTGATAAAGATATTCAATCCTCAGTAAGTATATGATAAGAAAAATCCCCATTTTTCTTAAATACTTCATGACGAAAAACTCTGAAAATATGTTTCAAACTTTATAAATTCTAGAAATGATAAAATATCTTATGAACATGATCGGAACATTATATACAATGAATCAGATGATAATTTATGCAAGTACTGTTTTGTGATATTGATTTTCTATCTCAGATGTACCTGATTATTCAGCAGGACAAAGGCCAATTCCTCTTTCGTCAAAGATGGATGAAACAATCGGTACTAGGGCGGAGTAGATCAGGCAAATCCTTCATTCGAAAATCGTCAGGGGTTCTCGCAGCCAAAACAGCCCGAGATATGGTGCCGACATGTGGGATCACACCGCAAACGCAGCTGTGGCAATAGCGTATGATAAATTGATTCCTTTTAGAGCGTGGCAATGTGCCATTATCGATAACGTTTTAGATCATGGCGATGAATTATACAGAACATCCATTTCTGCACGCCGCCCAAATAATAATAATTCATCCGAATTATTATTTGCCGCCGAAGTTTTCCAAATTTCGTTATCGATAATGTATCGTTTTCATTGGAGATTATAGAAACTGAAACGATTACAGGTCACGTTCAATATTCAATAGAAAATTCTATAGAATTGGATATTCGTCTTGCCGAAGGACTATTTCGAATTTTTCAAAATTTTCAATCGGCAATATTCACGTCTGAGTGTCAATCTATTTGCGTGAATAAAACGCAACATAAATTTTACCTTTTCGATTCTCATAGCCGTATACGGCCACAGGAGAAGGTATAGAAAGTGCAGTTAAAGCCTGCTTGCTACAATTCGATAATTTAGATTGTATTAAGAGATTTTTATTGAGCAATTTTAATTGTAGAGAATTGTACACATTAACACCAGTACAGGTACAGATGAATTCCGTAACAACTACCAATGTTACGACGGTCAATGCTGATACACAACAGCAATCTTTACCCATAATAACAAGTACACATTATATGGGGGAGATGAATTGCATTTGTTCCTATTGCAACGCTTTGTTTTTTCCGAATGAGAATATGTTATGCTGCAATAATGGTAAAATAAACCTTTCCTCAAATTCTGTATATCCGGATCTGTTGAGAGATCTGATAACGGATAGCCATCCACGCTCGGAGTTCACGAAAAATATACGAAGGTATAACACCTTGCTCGCCTTAGGGCTACAACTTTTGCTCAAAGAGACATTCAAGGTTCTAAATAATTAAAAATTACGGAACTTCAGTGTGTATTTTTAATATTCAGTCAAGAACCGCTTTCGACATAATAATTGTCATCATCAGCCTCAGGAGTAGGGATGCGGAAGAGTATACACAAAATTTACAAACTTAAGCAGAACAATCAATATACGTAGAAAAGACAACGGTCAAAATCGAGTACAGTTTTCGCCAGAAGAATAATATATAGTATCTTACTTCTTCGGGCAAACTTACTCTTCCGTTGTCTTTTCTACGTATATTGTTGTTCTGCATGTTAATAAATTTTGTGTATTGACCTTCGCTGCCGCCTGTGGTTTTACTCCTGGACGGTGAACCCTGATGATGACATTATTATGTCGAAGCGCTTGTTCTTGACTGAATATTAAAAATACACACTGAAGTACTCCGTTTAATTATTTACTATATTTGGTGTGCCAACCATTATTCAAACATCAAGGTTCTGGCGCCCCAGTAATTGTAGTTTCTGTCAAACTCCTTCTGATAATTGTTTCGGCTATTTATATTTCGTGGACTCCGGAGAAGCTACAAGAAAGGATGGCTAACAATATCGGAAAAGCTTCAGACAATTGCGATCAAAACCTACTGAGACAAATACAGTGGAACTTCCCTAACTCGAACTTCCCCATCTCGAAAAATTCTCCAAGTCGAATTTTCTTTAGAAACAAAAACGATTATACAATATCACTTATGTATTTTTTCTGTATAACTCGAATTTCAAAACTCCATAACTCTAGTATTTCTAAAACTCGAACTGAAATTCAGCAGTAACCGTGGCGGCAACCAAGCATTACTCGAATTTTTTGGGCCACACACACTGCAACTTCGGGCGGAGAGCCTCCGATATGTCCAAACTTGTTTGTTTTCAGATTTTTCTTTGTGGTCACATTGCACACGCGTTCTATAAAATATTGTGAAATTTTGAAAGGTTTTCCGTATTTCGAATTTTCCGTAACTCGAAGGGAAAGTACTGGCCCTTGGCGATTCGAGTTAGGGAAGTTCCACTGTAGATGCATTGCTTAGGAACACCCATCCCTACGCTAGAATGTACTGTTCTTTAGATCAGGTTGTTAAGAATTTCGCGCAAACCAACGGTAACAATGCCGTTCAAGAATTGGGTTTATACTTTCACTATCAACCAGAAACCGATAGAAAAGTACACGCTGCCCCTACTACAGCAGCGGAGATTGGAGCTGTGTTTCGAAGTTTGGACGGCCACATCCCTCCACCATGGGCAATAGGAATACATTTCAAAAATAACGATACCTCGAACGAAATTCGATTCAAGGAAATCCCTCGATTGTCGCCTATAGTTGACGCTATCTGTTATCCCTTGATTTTTCCAAACGGAGTACTGGGATGGTCCTCAAACTTACCTAAAACTGTAGGAAATAAACGTATAACGATGAGAGAATTTGAGTGTTAACGTTTGATGGTGCGTTCTCATAAATTTAATGCTATTATTTCACGTGCGAAACTTACGCAACAGTTCATCGTCGGTAAGTACGTTCAAATCGAAGGAGATCGATTGAATTATCTGCGTACACATCAAACTCAACTGCGCGCAGAAAATTATGTCGGCCTTCAAGATTACGTTGGCAAAAGAATACAAACAGAAGGTAACGATAGAATAGGCAGAATAGTGATTTTACCGAGCACGTTTGCCAGCGGCCCACGCTTCATGATTCAAAATTATCAGGACGCAATGGCTATTGTAGCGAAATTCGTGAAATGGCGTGAAATCAAAGAGAATATGGGTAGCAAAAGCTTAAATCCACGAGATAGGCCAGAACTGATAGCTAGAGTTTTCAAAATGAAAATCAAATCGATTTTCGAAGATGTTCTTAATTCGAAAATCTTTGGCGAAGTGTTCGCACACGTCTACGTAATCGAATTTCAAAAACGCGGCTTGCCTCACATGCACTGCTTACTGTTTCCGTCCGACGCAGACAAGCCGCGTAAACCCGAACGTACAGACAGAATGATCAGCGCCGAACTGCCACCAGAAAACACCGGACTTTTCGGTATAGTCATGTCGACTATGATTCACGGTCCGTGTGGCTATCGAAATCCAAATTCACCATGTATGATAGATGGGAAATGTTCCAAACATTATCCTAAATCGTTCGTTGATCAAACTTCGATCAACAGAGCTTGGTCAAAATACTTGGTCGAACGGCCGCATTCATCAGAAATGTTTCTTGCACAATAGATAAAAGGGACGGGGTCCCCTAAAGTCCGTTCCTGTCCCTCAAATACCAGTGCCATATAAATGTAGAAGTCGTAACGTCCGTCGGTTCGATCAAGTACGTTTTCAAATATATTAACAAAGGACCGGAGGCAGCTACCCTTCAGATCAGAAACGAAACCGACTTCGATGAAATACAAGCCAACATCGAATCTAGGTATGTCTCTTCAATGGAGGTGGCGTGGAGATTATTTTCCTTCAACATACAGGGAAAAAGTCACAGTATCAGCAGACTTCCTGTGCATCTTCCAGGCGAACGAACAGTGTATTTCGAAAAGGGTCAAGAAGAGATAGCACTGAATCAACAGGAATAGAGAGGCATATTTCAAACTCAATGCATTCGATGCAGGAGCAAGAAATTTCACCTACTGCGACATCCCGCTACATTATTCTTTCGATCGTAGACAATGTCGTTGGGTGGAACGTGTCTATAAATGAAAAGAGATATCCAGAATGTACACGATTATTCCGAAGTACGTGGAGAACCTTGTTACACGTACCCGGCGGAAAATCTTCCGAAGACCTACGAACATTGAACGGAACTACATTTCCGACGTTCAGAGAAGCGGTTCGAGCGAGAGGTCTGATAGCTTCCGATACGGAATGGGTCAGAACTCTCGAACAAGCCGCCCTTGCGGAAATGCCAGCATGTATGCGGAAATTGTTCGTGTACATGCTGTGCTTTTGCGAGATCGGCGATCCAAGCTCTCTCTGGATAGCTTTTAAGAGGTTTATGTTCGAAGATTTCGTGAGAAGAGGATACTCGGAACACCGAGCAGAATATTCGGCCTTGCGCAGCATAGAGAGTACCGGGTTTTTCACTACAAATTGACCCCCCTTTAACTTTGTTACTGAAGGAGATAAAAAAATGTTTCATATAAAAGTTTCACGAAATCAAATGAGGTTTTTTGATATGTGTCCAGAAACTGAAATATATACAGGGTGACCAACATGATGATGGCAACTTCATTTTTTCAAATGGAACACCCTGTATATTTTTCCATATTTCGTTAGCTCTTTTTCCCCTGATATCGAATATGTAACATATGTTGGTCTATCTTTCTTATTCTGAGCATCACAGAGTTTCAAATTTCAATAACCATCTGGCATAGCGTTTTGGAAGTTCGTGAATATTTAAGTGGCCAATTTGATGTTTGGATTGGTAATGGCGCACTCATTTTATGGCCACCAAATAGTCCCGATTCAACACCGTTGGATACGTTTTAATAGCCGTTCCTGAAGGAAAAATTCACTATTAACTACTCCCGTCAACGCACAAAGAATAATGATAATTTTGTAATTATTAAATACAGATTTCGAAGCTTAAGTTTTGACTTGAATCAAAGCCATAATAATACTATCAATAGTCTAAACAACTTGAGACAACTTTATGAACTATGTGTATTTTTTTATTCGGTGTCATTTAAAAATTTTGAAACTCTGAAAATTGAAGAGACACATCCACAAACGCATTTATATAAGAGATCAGGAGGAAATAGCCTATCAAAAAAAGGAAGAATATACAGGACAGGGTGTTCCATTTGAAAAAATATAGTTGCATTCAATGTTGTTCATCCTGTATATCTTCGCATTGACGTTATTATAACTCCAAAAATGAGCATTTTCAGTAAACGCACTCTGCCACTTGTAAAATGATTACAGATCTTGGCAGGTGGTTCTTAAAATTTAAAACTCTGTGGTTCTCAGAATAAAAGAGATATAAGTACCAACATATGTTACATATTCGAAATCAGGGGAAAAAGAGCTAGCCAAACATGGAGAAATATACAGGGTGTTCAATTTGAAAAAATGAAGTTGCCATCAATATGCTGGCCACCCTGTATACAGATGTGGAAGAAACGGATGGAAACAGGGGAGTTTCAGTGTTAAATTCACGCTGGTTCGGAGTCCAGTGAAGCAGTGGAAGAATCGAAACCTCGGAGCGATGCGATGTTGAATAAGCGGCTGGTCTGTTGGAATGGCAGTCTGTAGTGAATGGGGAAGCGCGCAAGCAACGATCTACCTCAGATATTGCTCAGAAAAGAACTAATCTCATTCTCTTTTTCCATCATCTTTTCCCAGAATTCCATTCTTTTGAAATGGTCTTCTGGAAAAATTTCCTGAAAGGTTTGCACCTTATAACATTTGTAACCATTTATTTTCAAAATATTCCGAACAGTTCTATCGCCCAAATCGACTTGCTGGGCAATTTTTCTGCTAGAACAAGGTGCACTGGTTTCAACAGCAGCACACACATCCACTTCTCTTGCCAAACGAATGCTGGGTAATTACATGATAGGGCCAGTTTTCATCGATGGTAACCTAAACGCTACAAAATATTTGGATCTATCACAGAATCAAATTATTCCGACAGTTCGACAGCTACCAATTAATTAATTATTTCATTTTCAAACCAGTTATGACGAAAAAGAACCTGAATATTAATTTTCACAGGAAATTATTTGTTTCATTCATTGAGGCAAATAACTTCCGCTCATGGCGCCCATAAGAGTGGAGAAAATTTGTCGTATTCATTTTCAATAGTCATGCGATGCTATCCATCTCCCGTTTGCAGTGTTACTGATTCGATATTCGATCCTAGATCTAAGATCGTTGCCTGCGCGCTTCCCCACTGACTACAGACTGCCATTCCAACAGACCAGCCGCTAATTCAACATCGCATCGCTCCGAGGTTTCGATTCTTCCACTGCTCCACTGGACTCCGAACCAGCGCGAATTTAACACTGAAACTCCCCTGTTTCCATCCGTTTCTTCCACATCTGTATATTTCAGTTGCTGGACTCATACCAAAAAACCTCAGTTGATTTCGTGAAACTTTTTTACGAAAAATTTTTTTGTATGTCCTTTAGTGACAAAGTTAAAGGGGGGTCAAATTAAAGTAAAAACCCGGTACATTGCGCTTGCTTGGCAGGTCACTAGAGACTTCAATTTGCCCGTTACCGAGTCCCGATCTCGCAGTCGACGAAGACGACGTGGTGAACGAAGACGACGATACAAGAGATAGTTCGGCGAATGGTGGTCCCGAAAAGCTCAATATGGAGCAGAGAGATCTATCGATCGTGTCACCAGGGCGATCGAATCTGAAACGATATAAGAGAGATATTTCTATCTACAGGGTAGCGGTGGTACAGGTAAAACGTACCTTTACAACACTTTGCTGGATTATTGTCACAGCAATCAATTACCATCGATAACCGTCGCTTTCACTGGAATTGCGGCGCTTTTGTTACGAAACAGAAGAACCGTATACTCGACTTTCAGATTGCCACTGGACCCGTTCGTCTATCAGTGCGCGCTCAGAAGAAGAAATCACCATAGAAGGGACCAAGTGTCACGATTTCGTTAGCATACCAGTACAGTGATACCAGTTCACCGTATTAACTTAACGAAAAGACTGACCGACATCGAATAGACATGAAATATTGGAACCATGCTCACGCTCGCTCTCATTTAGTAAAATCCGACGAACCCGACAAAATTAGAATGGTCTTTGGAGTACCAAAGCTATTACTAATGGTTGAAGCCATGTTCTTCTGACCTCTAATCAACGCCGGAAGATGGAATCATATATCAGATTCTTCTTTACCACTGGCCCTTATTGTCAATGCAGCCCACTGCACATTTCTTCAACAGACAGAAGCACTATACTCCAGCTTGATGAAGTAATAACATCTAACGTTAAATGTACAAATAAAATTAAAAACTTCTAAAAAAATCTCTAGAACTTTTTCCTCAATTCCTCGCCATGTTTGCTGACAAAGCTCAGTACTATTTTGGTGCAATATTAAATACAAAAAAAACACGTATGGGAGACAAGCTAACTGGATTACCAGTTCTTGGCTTTACAAATGTGAATGGTATACCATACAAGCCTATGGATGAGCTCTTCGCAGGCATTGCCTCCGGTTTCTTTCAGACACAATTGTTAAGGGCCCCACTCACTTCGTTCTTCTCCGCCGTTTCTAACCGACGTTTAAAAACGGTCGGGTAAAACTGCCGCAAAAACGAAGTGTATGGGCTAAAAACGGCGCACTTACCCGTCGTTGCAAATTTCAGACGAGGCCTGATTTTCGTCCGTTAACGTTCCAACGCTTCGGGTAAATACGAGGTGTGTGGGGTAAACAGTTAAGTCGGTCGCGCATATTCCAGAGACAGTGGCGAACAGGTCTGGTGGCGATAAACATAACTTTTTAATTGTTTACTGCTGAGTCTTAACTGTTTGAAAACAATGTCGGATCTTCGGCAAGTGAAACCGGGACTTTTTGATGGAATTTATTGAAGTGTACAGGTCATTTCCGTGTTCATGGAAAGTAAAATCAGCGGAATACTTTTCTTCTACAGCAACAGCCGCCGCCACTGCTAACAGACACTTACGCTCCATCGTGATAAACTACCGCGAAAGAAAACTGAAGTGGGTGGACTTTACCGACAACGTTCCTCCTTCCAACGTTTTTAACCGTCGGTTAAAAACGGCGGAGAAGAACGAAGTGAGTGGGGCCCTTTAGACTCAATGTATAATGCACTTATACTTCTAAAGACACTCTCGAGCTTAGGATTCAACATCACGCAATTGGCACTCAAAGTCCAAGGCGATGATTCATTAATAGGATTAAAAGAAATTGTTCCAGAAGAACTTTGTCCTCAATTCCTCGCCATGTTTGCTGACAAAGCTCAGTACTATTTTGGTGAAATATTAAATACAAAAAAATCACGTATGGGAGACAAGCTAACTGGATTACCAGTTCTTGGCTTTACAAATGTGAATGGTATACCATACAAGCCTATGGATGAGCTCTTCGCAGGCATTGCCTCCGGTTTCTTTCAGACACAATTGTTAAGGGACCCTTTACCCTGAGCGAAAATCCGACGAAAATAGACTTATGGCTAGATGTGTAGGCATTGCTTATGCAGCTTGCGGTTACCACCCCCCCTCTTTACGAAGTATGCGAAAACGTTTTTCGATACCTTGAAAAGTTAGGGTTTTCCCCGAACACCTCTGGGTTACCAGATATGATACGGATCATGGAAGATTGGCAAATCCTCTTCCCTATAGACGATGAGAATAACATCTTATTTCCATCCTACTACGAAACGATCCAACATCTTACCTCAGCATACCAGAACGCTGTCTGACTACGGAAGTTGTCAAAGACATATATGGACAAGTCGAAAATCTGACAAGAGAACAACTGTCGATGCGAGCAATTTTATGTCCCAGAAACGACCATTGCAATACGATAAACGATAGATTAACCGCAATGTTCCCTGGAGACGAGACACTTATACGCAGCAACGATAGCGTAGCCTCGGATGACGAGGACGAAATTGCAAACTTTCCCGAAGAATATCTGAAAAGCATAACCCCAAGTGGGATGCCCTTACACAAGTTGAAGCTTAAAGTTGGCATACCAATAATGCTACTGAGAAATCTTTCCTTGAAAGATAGTTTGATAAACGGCACCCGACTCTTGGTGTTGGCTGCGACAGATGTTCTTCTGACAGCAGAAATAATTATCAGACGTTTTGAAGGTCGACAGGTTTAAATATCCAAAACGGACCTGACTTCGAACGATCAGCTCTTACCGTTTGTCCTCAAAATGCGACAGTTTCCCGTTAAAGTTGATCCTTAACGATCAACAAAGCACAGGGACAATTTTCGATCAGGTTGGAATTTACCTTGGCAATCCAGTTTTTTCCCACGGACAACTTTATGTCGCATTCTCGAGAGCTCGCTTTTAGGACGCCATTAAAGTCCAAGTTATTAACGCAAAAGAGCAAGGTAAGCTCTTGACAAGTGTTTACGAAAAACATTATTTACAGAAGCGTATTAAATTCCATCAGGAATTGATAATTGCCAACAAAATGCATCATTTTTGTCAAAACGTTAAGTTTTATTCTGAATATCCAACTCAAATCAAAAGTCTATCTATTATTGTTAATAACATTCGGTTGTTAAATTTTTTTTTTCCTTGAAATGATAATCCTTCCAAACATATTCTTTTTTCATTTCGGTCAATGGAAAGTCTGTATTCTGAATTTGAACTTGAGATGTTTATATTTATATCAAATAGCTGTTTGTTTATATCAAATAGCTGTTTGTTTATATCACGGTACCCCATATGAACTCTTAAATTTAAAAACATAGATAAGACTTCTTCCTTTACTGTGCTTGGCTCGATGTTTGGTTTCAATATTCAGAAAAAAACTTAAAGAGATAACATTATATGATTATATAATAAAATACGTATATTATAACGAAAACACTCCATATATCATATTTATATAAATAATAATCATTTCATTCATTGAAATTTTTCTCATTTTTCCATAACTTTATTTAGCTTGGCAACGCTGCATAGCAATTTACTGCCGAGTTCGATGTTCTCGAACGAAGGAATTAAAGGCAAAAGTTCTCAAACTGTTACATTTACTGCAGCTTGTTTATACATATAAACAGTTATTTTAAAATGCCTGACAGGAATTGTTGCTAATATGAGAAAAATTTGTGGCTATATGAAAATGAATGAGTTCATTAAATGAGAAAGATAACCAGGGGCCTGTAACACAAACCTTACAAGTGTAACAAGTCTACAAGTTACAAGTAATTTGCCTGTAACTACAAGTCCAACCCAATTCGATGTCACAATGCGAATGGCTACAATTGTAGAAATTAAATAATTTTGTACAGGTGTAGCTACACATAGAATGCAAATATCATAGAATTAATTATTATTTGATTCCTACTATATGACATGACTTGTCAATATAAGTATAAGTACAATTTGTTTTGAAGACATAATGCAAACAGAAGAGCCGCAATGGCTCTTCTGTTGCATTGTTTCCGAACGTAAAATGCAATTTTTAATTAAGATAAGAGAAAATAGACACATATTTTTCGGAGCTTTCTCGGATAAACTGAGAAAGCAAGATAAAGTAGAAAAGTGGAAAGAAATGGCCAATTTGGCTCAAAGTAATTGTTAAGTACCAGCGGATAAAGATTGGACTTATGTAAAGGATACATTAGATATGACAGAATTTGAAGAGAATTGCTATGGTCAGCAAAACTTGGAACTTGCAAGATCATTGTTATCGACATATGGTACATATTTATAGATTAAAATTGATAATGCGAAGAAAACTGGCTCTGGTGGAATGGGGAATCTAACGGAAGTGGAAAAAATTGTACTGGAAATAATTGGGAAAGACTCTCCTGTAATATGCGGTCTTGGAGTAGCTGAGTTTTTCGGAAAACTCAAGCAACCAAGCCGGTAAACTGACGTAGAGAATAATAATGCTGAAGATATTGCCAATAAAAGTGGACCAATCAGTGCTCACGAAACCCCATCTATTCCAAAGCAATTCAATGGTACCTAATTCTTTTCGAAGCAAAATAATAGGAATAATAATAGAAAAATGCATTTTTATACAGGAAAAAGAAAGCGAGATAGAGTCAATAATTCCGATTCGGAAAAAGTTGCTCAGATAAAACAAGAAGAGCTTGCTTTGCAAGTAGAATATCTAAGGTTGAAGAACCATAAAACTGAACTGGAAATTTTAAAATTAGAACAAGAGCTCCAACTGCCCATGTCAGAGTTCGCGGCATCGTTACCACAATATAAAGAAGATGAAAATGGCTGCTGCTTTTTCAATTTGTGATAGTAGTTGGGTACAATCCCTTTATAAGGAACATATAATTACTCAGTTGTGATTTTTTGTTAATTTTTGCAAATACATTAAAATGTGTTGTATTAACCTAGAGTTGGAGATATGTAAAACATTATCTACACTTGTAGAAAATTCCGTGACACGATTATACAAGTGTGAACTTTATGTTACAGAAAAAGTTTTCATATGTAGAGATTTTGACGTAATTACTAGTCAGTACTTGTAATTACAAGATGGTTTGTGTTATGAAAGAGTTACAAGTGTAGAATATATTCTTACAATTGTAGGACTTGTAGTGCTTGTGTTACAGGCCCCAGGTTATCATGTTTAATAAATATACAGGGTTTTCCTTTTAAGTTGGCATATAAGACGTTTTAGGAGAACTAGTCAATACTTCGTTCTGAAATTTTAGGTGCAGCCTTGAGGCTGAAGGAACTCTTCGCCTAAAATATTTTCAAGTCGACAGTGTTGCCACGTCTATCTCAAACGCATATCTACTTTCTTATTTCAAATGGAACTACCTATATTTTCATTTATGTATCGATTCAATACCAAATTCGCAGTAAAACCCACTAAAAAAATTTCTTTGCTATGCACTGTTGCCAAGTTATTCACAAATTCCTGAAACTTTTAACATTAGCATTGCCAGTTGGAAATGCAATATCTCAATTATTTTTTATGCGAACGGAACCAAACTCAGCAGTCTCATAGTAAAGACTCCATGCATTCATGTGGTATATTCAGTATTTTAATAAATCGTAAGGTTTTTCGAAGATATTGCTCCGAAAATGTGAAACTCAAAATTGAAATATTTCGAGATTTTCAAATGGCAACCCCATCTTTATTCTGCAGCATTCGATTCGAAATAAAAAATGAATGGCAGTCTCTTTTTATACTAATCATTTATTTTGGATAGTTTTCGAATGAGATGAAAAATACTGAAAATTTTCAGTATTTATAGTTCATGATCTATGATCCTGTTTACGATGAAATGGTTCCATGATTATGGCGTGAATTGTGGAAATAGATTCTATGGTTGAAATCATAAAAAGTATTCGATGATCATGGATGTCATAGAAAAAAGTTTACCCATATTATTCAAACACAATTCGGGTTGTTTCACAATTCACGGGGAATGCCAAAAAATTATTGAAAGGACCTGTAGGACCTTTAACAATCGTTATTCACATTTAGCCCGAATGACTGGAAAGAAATTCCGAAAATTGTTTAGGTTTTCTGTAATCCTGGCCCTATGTTCATGAACTCAACAATAGGATTCATTGCGATAATTCACTTTATAATCACACAGCATTATGTCCTTTGAACATGACTATAAATACTGAAAAATTTCAGTATTTTTTATCTCATTTGAAAACTGTCCAAAATAAAAAATTAGTGAACAAAAGGCCAGAATTACAGAAAGCCTAAACAATTTTCGGAATTTCTTTCAAGTCATTCTTGCCAAATGTGAATAACGATTGTTAAAGGTCCTACATCATATGGGTAAACTTTCTTCTATGACATCAATGATCATCGAATACTTTTTTATGATTTGAACCATAGAATCTACTTCAACAATTGACGGGATAATCATAGAACCATTTCATCCTAAACAGGGCCATAGATCATGAACTATAAATACTGAAAATTTTCAGTATTTTTCATCTCATTCGAAAACTATCCAAAATAAATAATAAGTGTAAAAGGAGACTGCCATTCATTTTTCATTTCGAATCGAATGCTGTAAAATAAATATGGGGTTGCCATTTGAAAATCTCGAAATATTTCAATTTTGAGTTTCACATTTTTCCAGCAATATCTCCGAAAAACCTTACGATGTATCTAAATACTGACTATACCACATGAATGCATGGAGTCTTTACTATGAGACTGCTAAGTTTGGTTCCGTTTGCATGAAAAATAATCGAGATATTGCATTTCCAAACTGGCAATGCAAATGTCAAAATTTCCAGGAATTTGTGAATAACTTGGCAACAGTGCATAGCAAAGAAATTTTTTCTAGTGGGTTTTACTGCGAATTTGGCATTGAATCGATACATAAATGAAAAAATAGGTAGTTCCATTTGAAATAAGAAAGTAGATATGCGTTTGAAATAGACGTGGCAACACTGTCGACTTGAAAATATTTTAGGCGAAGAGTTCCTTCAGCCTCAAGGCTGCACCTAAAATTTCAGAACGAAATATTCACTAGTTCTCCTAAAACGTCTAATAGGCCAACTTAAAAGGAAAACCCTGTATATTCAATGAACACATAGAAGTTTATTCCAAATTTTTATTGATATTGTATGAAATTGTTTTCTGATAACAAATATAGAATAAAGCTACATTCTGTGATTTAATTGTGAAAATTTCTTAGCCTCCAATAACATCACACCGACTGCTTCAGCTATTCGGAGAATGCTGAGATTGTGTTCTCATTAATTAATAATTATGTAATATGTGAAAATATCTCATTCGGAGGAAACATTCATATAAAATTGTTTAGTGATAACAAAATATAAAATAAACTTCATTCTGTGAACTAATTGTAATAATTTCCCAGTCTCAAATAACATCACAGTTTCAGCTATTTGTCAGAATGCTTCAGCTAGTTGAAAGAAAATATTTCATTCAGAGGAAGGATTTAATCTTTCCTTGTCCCCTTTTATACTGCATTCACAAAATTTGTTAGTTCACCCCACTTGATTTTCACCTCCTGTATAGTTCAAATGGGTGGGTTTTTCCTGTCACTTTAATTCTATTATATTCCAGGAAGTTTATTAATACTTCCATTTAAATTTTCTTGATTATCCTATTCCGCAACATTCTTTAAATTCTCATTACAAATGTTTGAAAACACAAAAATGTCATAACAAAACCTCAAAATAGTAGTTCAAATATCATATATTACAGTGTTGCCGGGTCTTGGATTGCCGATTCTCATAGCCATATTGCTAAGACGAAATTCATAACCAACATGACTATAACAGTCGAAACAGAATACAGAATACCGTAGTCATATTGCTATGCTATGAATTTGGGAGATAGCCATATTGCTCGGATAACAAGATTCATAGCAATGTGCGAACAAAATTATCTACTTTTTTCCCACAAAAATTAAAAAAAACATCAGACAATACACAAAAAAAAACAGACTCACATTGAGGACTTCTTCTGGATTATGCCCATCGTATCCCGCGATGGCTAAAAATGGTGGTGGATCCCTTGAAGCCCCGCCTGCCTTTCGAAGAACAACCTTGATCCAAGACTTTCAACACGAGGTCTCTACATTTATCAGCCGTAGATCCTCTGGGACAAGATACTGTAAAAACAAAACTTTAATAATAATAATAAGATTATATTGATAACTAGGACGTCTTGAATTTTTTTAAATTGGGAAAAAATTACAATTGTAATGAAAAATTCTCTTATCAATCACTTAAATTTCAGAAAAATCAATTCGTAGCTGAATGAAAAAACAAGAAATTCACATCAATAGAAATTTTCTGAATTTGGTGTAATATCATCAGATTAAAAAATGTCTTTTTCACTTTGAAAAGTGAATGAGTGGGTGAAATATCTAAGGAATTCCCTTCGAATGAAACTGGCTTAAGAATCATCTTCAAATAAAGCATATTTGACTATAAAAATTATATTTTCGGCTGTCTTTTCAGAGAGAATCAATGTTTTCTCAAGTGAGATCTTCTCTGAGAAAATTCCCCATTATTCGATAATATCAAATTCAATATTAAATAATTCACATACCCTGTTCGAGGCCCCTCATGTCCCGTTAAAAGGCTTTTATACAATACTCTCCATAACACAGCAATATCTGGTCCATCTAGAGTTGAGTTGGCCTCAAGAGGCTATTGCTGCTAGGATGTTGAGGGGCTGAGGCCTTGGAATAATCAGTATAATCCCGAAGATGGAGCGAAGACAGGGCAGTGGCTTTCATTCACAAGCTGTGAAATTGTCCGTTCTTATTATCATCAAAGATAAAATCATTATTACTATCATCAGGCAGATTATCAAACTTAAAATGAGGTTGAAGGTCACAAAGCTACTCACCATAACAAAATATCTGGTCATCTTCGAGTTGGTTTGGATTCAAAAGAAGGTATGTACTAGGATTCTGAGTGACTTGGTCCAGGGAGTAATCAGTTCTATTATTATGATCATAAGAGATAGTCGTCAATTTTTCGCTTTCAGATTATTGATGTACAAAATGTTGTTCAATTCCCTGAAAAAACAATAACTGAATGAATAAATGAACACATAGACGTTTAGTTAGTCTATGGTCCTACTGATATTCATGCTCGATGGACCACAGAAAAATATCAGCAAAGAAAATTTTTCTATATTTGGAAATATGAACGGTTTGCATTTGTTAATGTCAAATGAAAATTATTAACTTTGAATATTGTTTCTCTCATTTCAAGAGAAACTTTTCTCTTGATTATTGTGAAAAGATCTTCATTACAAATAATATATCATTTCTGCAGAGAAATCTGCATACAGGTTTGGAAATTCACATCGGTTTGGGTGATGAGACAAAACCTTGAATATTTCAAGGAGTTGCCACAATTTCACCATTCCAAAAAAGATTCAAGTAACCAGAATGGAAAGCAAAACGACTCACCCTTTGTAGCGTAACTGACACGTTACAAATTGGCAAGTTTTTCGCACAGGACTTATAAAAAACTGTCATCTACAACCCCTACAATAATAGCTGTCAACTTCTCACGCACTACTTGCCGACAAGTCATCTTTTCTTTCGGCCTCAACGTTTTCACTACCGTTTCGTTACTTGTAACTAACCTTATTTTTGAAACATGTTTGTATCGACACGTCGAACACAATTTTATTAACGAAATTTTTTACACTGTAGTAATAGTAACTGTATGAACTGTATTTAATAATTCATACAGTTTTGAAAATTATTCACAATTTCATGCATGTGCATCAGTCGAGTCAGGCAGCCATAATAATTAATAATCTCGATTCTCGAACTCGATCTTCGCGTCGAGTCGACGCAGGTCTTCAGAGCGTTCACAGAACAGGAAAGTATTCTGTGGTCCGTTGTTCCTGCTACATGACGTCACATGAGGCGTTTTTGAGCGGATGACGGACTGACGGTTAATAAAAACTCTGATCGTGGGTTCCACAAATCACAAAGCTTGATTGGGCAATCAAATCATTGATTTTGGATAGAGTAGATGGTTTATGTCAAAAATGAACTGAAATTTGCACAGAAATGATGATATTTCAATAATCAAGCTGATTGGAGTTTTGTGAAAACCAGCTTCAGTTGATCGAATAGCGGTTGAGTTTGTCGAATTTACTTATGCATCTTCGTTGTGTTTATGGTCCTAGCGGTACATCGCCAATTCTTGAAGAATACCTACTGCATTTTTTGATACTAAGATGGTACTTGCTACAGTTGTTCTTTAGATCAATCTAGATGGTTTGGCCCGAAAAACACTCGACATGTTCCGTGTGGGTAGATTTTAGGGGGGGGGAGGGGGTCTGTAAAGGGTGAATTACTGTTAAATTAAAAAAATAAATATAGCCTAGAGACAAGATATGGTTGTCAATTTCGCATAATAATAATAATAATATGCCTGAGGATCGTCAGGGCATGTCTGGAGCTGGCGCTGGACATGACAGCATGCGGGACGTCAGTGGCAGGGCGCTGAGGAGGCGGGCCCCTGTCATACATAACACTACAGCTCAACAGGAAGAACCAAGGAGGCAAACAACAGCAGTGCCACCCCGTACAAATAGTGCTACGCAGGATCTTCAACCAGCGTTCACTCAAGCAGGGTTACCCAGAAGACGCATGAAATGGACAAGTTGTATCAATGAAACGATCATGCGCATCTACTATAAAATAACAAACCTGGGTCAAGAACTAACTGGATACAGACAACGGTTATTCAATGAATTCAAGCGATGTTTTCCAGATCTACAAGTAACTGAACAGAGGATAGCTGACCAATATCGCGTAATCCTCAGAAACAAACTTATATCAGAAGACAGATTGCAGGAAATTAAAAATGAAGTTGTCAATGAATTAAACAACGAAGAAAACCATAATAGGGAAGAACACACAACTTCTGGAAACAGAGAGCACACCATGGAGCAACACATGAAGAAAGAACAACTGAACTCCAATTACCGCTCCAAGAAGATATTCAAACGGACGACGAAACACAGAATGAACATTCATCACCTCAGGTTCATACCTCGGTAGAAACTGCCCATAAAATTTCGAACGAAGAACGACAAGCTCTAGTGGAACGTCTTGAATCAGCAATGCACAGATATTCAGCGAATACAACGGCACTGATCCACTCTCCAGACCAACACTACCTAGGATCAGATCATCCAAAAAGCTTGCAGTCATCCTCAAGATAATGAACACTGATGTCATACCAAAATTCCTTTCAATGGCAACACAACTGGAAACGATCCATCTCATCTTTATTGTGCCGCAACAACTATAGTGGAAGTGCTGGGCATGAAGACCAAACCAAGACAGCACTCAAATCAACCCTGTCCACAACCTCGCCTACCTCACTGGCAAAGGAGGCTGGAGGAAAAAGTTCAACGCTGTCGGCAGGACATAGGAAGGCTGACACAATATGAAAATGGCATCAGAACAATCAAGCTGAAATCGTTGGTGGAATCGATAATCTATCGAAATCGCAAGCACTCAAGCTATGAAGAAGAAAACACAACAGTAAAGCAGTGCATCGACACACTGAAACAAAAACTCAGTGTCTACTCCGAGAGATTGCGAAGATATAAAGAGAGCAACAGGAGGAAGCAAGATAACATCTCCTTTGAAAACTCGGAGAAAAATTTCTACAGACATCTGGATGGAAAACAACAGAACTCCCCAAACATCTATCCGAATAAGGATGACATAGAAAAATTCTGGACCGAACAACTGTCAACACCTACTACTTACAACAAAAATGCCGAGTGGATAAAAAAGGAAGAGAAAACTCAAACCAACACCGCACAAATGTCCCTTACGGTCATCACAGAACAAGAGCTTTCGGATATTCTCAAAGAAATGCACAACTGGAAATCACCTGGACCAGACGGGCTCCACAGTTTTTGGCTGAAAAAATTCAACTGTTTGCATAGTAATTTAACTAACGCAGTTAATGAAATTCTACGAGATCCAGAGAGTTGCCCTCCTTCCTGACAGAGGGTATAACTTATCTTCTGCCAAAAAATCACCAAAGTACAGACGATCCAGCAACGTACAGGCCAGTGACATGCCTGCCAACTATGTACAAGCTCATAACATCTTGCATTACACGTCGACTATACTCCCATTGCGAACGAAATAATATAATTGCATCAGAACAGAAAGGATGCTCCAGAGGTGCAATGGGATCCAAAGAACAACTGATAATCGACTCTATAATCTGCAACCAAGCCCATAAGAAGAGGAGAAATTTGTTCACGGCTTATCTTGACTACAAGAAAGCTTTCGACTCCATGCCGCATGAATGGCTCATAAAAGTTTTAGAGATCTATAAAGTAGATCCAAGAATAGTGAGCTTTCTCAAAACAGTTATGTCAACTTGGCGAACTAACATCGAAATCAGCGGAACAGGCATAAGAACTGGCACAGTATCCATCAGGAGAGGAATTTTTCAAGGAGACTCTTTGAGTTCATTGTGGTTCTGCATGGCAATGAACCCGTTATCAACTATTTTAAAATCCTCCAGAAAGGGATTCAACCTGAAAGGCAACACTAGCAATATGTTGATCAACCATCTTTTATACGTCGATGACTTAAAACTGATTGCAGCAAACAGAGACCAATAGAGTGCCTACTACGACTAGTGGAGATGTTTTCCAAAGACGTCAGCATGAACTTTGGACTGGACAAATGTCGTTCCCTAAATATAGCAGGAGGGAAAATCCAACAGACACCTCTCACCTTATCTAACGGAGAAGAAAAAGGCAATGCTGGCAGGTGATCTATACAAATACCTAGGTATGAAGCAATGTCAAAGGATAGACCAACGAGTGATGAAGGACGAACTAACAGCAGAGTTCACCAGAAGAATGAGGAGCGTTCTGAAAACGAAACTGAACAGCAGAAATCTCACAAAAGCTGTTAACACCTACGCTTGCTCAGTTCTCACCTACTCTTTCGGAATAGTAAAGTGGAGTAATACAGATCTCGATCGTCTCCAACGGAAAATGAGACACTATGTACAAAGGCCAACAAGCATCATCCTAAATGCTGTGTTGAAAGAACACAATTCCAAGAACTCAAGGCGGACAAGGCTTTGTGGACATAAAGAAAATGGGCAGCTGAACAAATAAACAACTGAGAAATTATTTTACAGATAAAGCAAACACATCGGACTTACATAAGATACTGATTGAAGCAGATTGTTCAACACCTCTATTACTAAGCGAGCACCCTCATGAAAACACCACACAGACGGATAGTGATAAAATTCAAAGATGGAGAGAAAAGCCCCTACATGGAAGACACCTGAACGAGGTCACCCAGGAACATGTCGACATTCCTGCGTCGAACTACTGGCTGACTTCTGGAAGATTGTTTCCTGAGACAGAAGGTTTCCTCCTTGCCATTCAAGATCAAGTAGTGCAAACTAAAAACTATCAGAAATATATCATGAAGGATAGGAGCCTCACCGACGATAGATGCCGCTACGGATGCCAAACATCAGAAACAATCCAACATATCACAGGAGGCTGCCAAATGTTTGCTGGAAATGAATATAAGAGTCGACATGATGCAGTTTGTAAAATACTTCATCAGGAACTCGCCATCCAACTGAAGATTCTGCAGTCCGAAACAATTCCATATTATAAGTATCAGCCTGAAGTAATACTGGAGAACAACCTTTACAGGTTATACTGGGACCGCACAGTACTTACAAATTTAACAGTTGCTAATAACAGGCCAGATATAATCCTAGTGAAGAAAAAAGAGAAGAGAGCAATACTTATAGACGTAGCCATCCCGAACAACAACAATCTACGTCAAAAATATGCTGAAAAAATATCGAAATATCGAGAGCTTGAACTTCAGATTAAAAGGCAGGGGAATGTCTAGTACCAGAACCATTCCCATTCTCATATCAACCACAGGAATTATTCCTAAGAGCCTCAAGTCCAACCTCAAGAGCTAGATTTGGATAAAAACCTGTTTAAAGTAATGCAAAAAGCAGTACTTCTTGGTACTGCTAGAACGGTAAGGAAGTTTGTAGGTCACGATGGACACCAGGAACAACCATGGAGGGAAACATTGCAAAAACCAACTACCACGACATCAACCGAGAGATCCAGGACCAAAGCAACGAAGGACGAACAACCCAGGACCCAGGAGAAGAAGAACACCGAAGACCTCAGAGCTCAATCCCCCTGATACTTGCTATCCGGGATGAGTGAATGTTCCCCTTAGTAGGGAGTGTGATAGCCGATCGCTAGGGGGTGTGAAAAATCACACCCTTTCTACGCTAATAGGCTCAAGTCGATAATAATAACAGTCATTTATTGCAGAGCAAATGGTCATCGACCTTGGGTCCTTCAGCCTAGTTTTTTGGTTACATTGTATTTTTATGGTTAACAATAACAAAAAAAAATTTCGCATAATTTCAACCCGAAGAATCCGACAGTAGTGTCAGAAATGTGATCCAGATACAGAAAGTTTACAAAAACCGCCATTTTTAGAAAAAAGAGGTATTCATTCGACGTAACAAAAATTACCTTCGGGCAGTGCCGTAACTGGAGGTGGGAGATTGTGGGTGTTAAAGGGGTTGAAACGTCTCCCGAAATAAAATAAAACATTACCATTGCCATATTTTACAGTTTCTATGCGTTTGTATAAAACAAATTTTTCTGTGACGGGAAAAAATTGACATTTCTCTCCTGACAGGTAACAAATGACGACGAAATGACTTTTTTCCCCGTCAAAAAAGCAAGTGTATATATCCGGCAAAAAAGTATTAGTTTATTCCCAGGGAAAAAAGTAATTTCGTGAAAAGTTATATTTCTTCCATAGTATATGACAACGTTGTCTCGAGCATAGACAAACTAATAAAATAGATGAGCCACTCGTATATTCCGCGACATCTGTCGGAGGAGGAGACTAATACACGAAAAAATTATTTTCAATTTGATAGTTAGAGATGTCGTTGCATTCATGGAAATCCTATCGAGAAAATATGTATGTAAAATCATTATTATCAAAAAACCTTTGAATTGTCAACTGACACAAGGAGTGGTTTGACCAATACCTTACTAGAACACAAGGCCATGAAACAGAATGAATGACGTCACCATAGGTAGTCCATTCCGTATTTATTTACGCAATGTCATTTCCACAAAATTATTGATCAATTTAGATTTCATTTTCCAACAGAAAAGAAAAATTATGTTTTTCTCAGTAGGTAGGAACGTTCTTAACACAAGTACTAATTTCGTGGTTATTTTCTATATTTATTGAGGAAAAAGAAATATGATGGATATTGACAATAGTGTTTTTCTCAGTACTACCCATCATCACATTCCAGGTTTTTTGCCTTAATATTATTGAAAGTTTTATAACGCTAAGTCTTCAGACACACACTTTTATTTTAACAACTGGAATTTCTGATCACTAGTCCAAATAAACAAAACACAGGTTTTCTTCTTCTTTGGCTTTCATCCAACCTTTTGTAGCGCACACTTTTGTAAAAGCCTCAGCTGAAGGTGCAAATGACAGGATTTGATGCAATGGCTTTCTCAAGATCTCGACATTCCACTTTAGATCGCTTGGATTGAGGAGATAGTCTGGTACAGGGGGGTGAAACTGCTAGTGCTAGGTTGGAAAAAAAATACTCTATGGTGGCCACTCAAGATTGAGGGAGATGGAAGATATGTTTGTTGTCTCACTCTAAATGGAATGGATGTTTTGACGTTTGATTTTGACGCATCAATTTGACATTCGGTTTTGTTAGAAATGGTGAAGTGGTAATCAGTGATTTTTTCAACCTTTACGGATTGCTTTTGAATTTATTAGGTAAATTTTACTGTATTATGTCTATTCTATACTGACAAGATTGCTAACTCAATTTAATCCCATTCATCATATCCTTCTTCATCAAACATGTTTAATGAAACTTCAATATAATTTTTTCCTTTGTACCTATTCCTATAATTCAGAGGGCTATTCTTCCGAGTTCCCAAAAATTTAACCAAATTATTCCATTAGCAGAAGGCATGAAATATCTCAACGTCCATATTCAAGAGTAGAAAGTTATACAACTACATAATCTCTAACCTTTCGTTCAACCCAGTTCCCTTCAATAAATTTTGGTATCTGTATCATTTAAACATCTGAAAGTATGGATTAGGTATACGAACGATCTTGATCATTTTTGTGCTCTTCGATAAGATATCTATAAGTTGTGGGTTGTTTTATGAAAGCCACAAGCGAAGAATATAGGTATGTCTTGTATGATTTGGGTAAAAAGGGTAGAATATAGAACCTGGCATTGGATAATTGCAATAAATTATCTTCATATTCTTTTATTCTAGGTCATCCACTGCTCTTGGTCATCACTGGTTCTGGTTCATAGGATTTGCATTCCATAGTGTCGCTGACGATTGATATTGATGCTATGTAAATCATAAATCTTGTTCATCAACAAATTTAGTGTAATTTGTTATATTACTGGTCATATTGTCCTGAATACTTATTAAAATATTCATTCCACCATCATGTTTAGAAATGTTGCCCATATTCATCACAAAGTAACCTTTTCGACTTACGCAATGTCTGAAATGTTCGATAGGTCATGTTTTTATTTTCAAAAGTTTGCGATGATTTAATCGTAGAGGAAGATGAAAAATATTCTTCCTATCTCTCCGATAAATTCATCGAAGAAAGGGATGAAATAAAAACGTGACCTATTAAGATTTTCGATTAATTTGAATTTTACCGCCATATCGAAAGAATTAGACAGATATTAGTTCCTAATGTGGCCGCATATGTCGCTACCAGTAGTTGGCCACTCAAAATGGCCGCCAATTTGTTTCCACAGAATAGTGAGGACTTCGCATTTCTTTTATTATATGTTCTGTGGTCTGGTATGAACATCTCAGCTGCTTAGGTAGGACGGACAACCTGGCAATTTCGTTGGTATCGCTCCTAAAACGAATGGTAAAAGATAAATAGAAGACCAGCTGATTAATAACATTCTTTTAACCTAGGAAACTTCAATGGAATTTCGACTTTTTGACCTGTAACTTCATGTGTGTAACTTGTAGATCTTTCTTCTGTTTGGAAATGTAGTTCGCAAACCTAGAAATAAGTAACTTCTGAGTTTCAGGCAAAACAGTTGAATTCGCAATAATTAAAACCTTACTGCTGTTACTGGGAACGAAATCTTTTCTTTCAATTGCGTTAAACAAAGTTCTTTTAAGTTGCTCGTCTTTGGAAAACCCAAAGACTGCTACTTATGGCACTCCTGTATAATTGTCCCTGCACTTGGGAACAGGGCAATGAAATGGCATTTGAGCTGAAAAAAATAGCGAGATTAGCATAAAACGAACCGAAACTAAAATCAAAATAACCTCGAACATGAAAAGCAAAACTTTTATGAACTATAAGTAATACAAATAAACTATAGGAAAAATATAAAAAGACCTATTCGTTACCTGTTAAGAACTGTTGTAACACCAAAACAAATAAAATTTAAGCAATAAACTCCGAAAAACACTCAGAATTCTAGCAAAAACGCGAACAGACATCAACTGTCACCTATAAATGATTTACTACTCAAACACTTCACCCCCCTTCCGCTGTCATTCTGTTTCATGGCCTTGTGTTCTAGTAAGGTAGTGGTTTGACACGTTCTTTTTGAAATATAATAAATTTCGATATGCCTGCAAAAGTGAAGACGTGCTGTGTTATTAGATGTGAAAATCGAGATGCAAGAAGGTAATTATAAAATTTACATGACTCGCCGTTCCGGAACAACATCGACACAACTGCAAAATGTAAAATTGTTTAGGAGAAGCAAAAAAAAAATTATTATTATTAGAATTAGCTGTTACAAGAAGACTAATCTATTGTTGTTTCTATAATTAATATATATATAATATACAATAGAGGTTTAGTTTAAAATACGGTATACATTTTTTTGTTATAGTGTAGGGGGAATTAGATTTTGCAGATGTGTCGTTGTTTCCCTGAAATAAATCAAAATAATACATTTGCGTCCAAGCTATTTTTTATTTTATTTGAAATGTTTAACTAAAATAATACATTCTTAAAAAAGAAGTCTACAGAATACAATATGATTACATAAATATATAAGGAAATATAACAATCCTTAAAAACTATTAAATATCGAATTACAAAATTATCGGATTAGTTTAAAACAGAGTCGAAAAAATGTCTGTAAAATGAAGGAATTATGTTACTGTCAATTAAGCTTTTTAAATCTTTTCTTTTATTTTCCGATAACTGAAATTGTTTTGAATAGGCTTGTTTGATTGTTGCGACTTTGAGGTCTTTTAAATCAGAGCGTCTTTTCTTCGGTTTGAAATTAATACAACTCCACTCGTTATGTTTGTAACTAGTTTTGTAGCGGAATACTTCATTTCCCTTTTCAAACTGCATTATTTTAACATCGTTTATTTTAAACTCGTTTCCATCAACATTTTTAATAAAGCTTAGACCCATTTCATCAAATAATTTTTTTAAATCAAAGAAATCTTTAAACCCCATTTCTTTTACTTCTATCGGATTCCCTTTCTTCTTGGAATTTCGTATAATCGAGATGTACTGGTCTGGTACATAGATGGGTCCTGACTTCTTTGACCTCTTTAGAGATCTTTCAATTATACTGTGAATGGTATCGCCCTCATTTTGTGTATGTCCTCGTATCAAATATTTATGCGTAATAGAGTTAATTTGAAATCGCTCCACGGCATACAAATACGCTGCTATTAAAAACCTAAAACGAAAAAATTATAAAACCCATCACTTGAGGAACAAGGTTTATAACATACCTATTTTTTGTGTTGGCCACCGCAATTATCAGAATAAAAGACTACGTCCACGCCTGGTCGAATTTTTGAAACTTCTTCTAAATACATCAACACACACCAATTTCTATGGCACCTCTGTTTCCGAGGCCTTCATGCCAAAAAATGATTTAGTTTTGTCATTTACTATTTCTTTTATCTAAAAAATATTACTTTTACTAGATAAAATAATAATTATTGTCAGACTACAGAATATTAAAATTACCGTAAAATTGTAACAATTTAAACGGGATTTATAGAAAAATGCCGACGTTTGACCTAATGGTACAGGCAACACTGCCTGTAAATCGTATACGGCTAGAGCAATTTCGCCATTTTTAGCCTTTTCTTTGTCTTCTTCTTTCTCTTCACGGCTTGATATTTTTTGTTGTAAATGTTCTTGATATTTTTTTTTCTAATTCCTCCTTTCCATTTTCTAAACTGTTTTTATATGATTCACAAAGATCACATTGATCTTTCTTGGGATTAAAACCCCATATTAAATTCTGTATTAAATATTTTAGCATATAGGTCGTAATTTGCTACCGTTTTCTTCAAAGCCTTTCTTGCTTCAGAATAATTTCTGTGTAGTTCGGCAATAGAAAGCCCGCCATCTATAAACTCACGAGAAGTGTCTTTACGAACATAGTGGCTTTCAACTCGAGGAACTGAGTTAATGTGGTCTCTTACTGAATTTACAACCTCTTCATCAGTTTTTTTTATGCTTATTATGTTTTCCTCTACGATCTTCAACTATTAAACCTCTTCCAGATACTCTTGATTTGATAACCGTTCGTAGCGTTTTCTCTGATATACCTAATGTATTTATTAAAAAGTTTTGCATATCCTAATTTTTTGCCCATTGTTGCATAAATAGAAAGCACAATTTGGGTTCCTTGGCGTGGCAGAAGAAATCCTCCTATATTTTAGGGTAAGCTGTTCGATGCATGCACCTAGAAAATCTAGTTGACGTTGCAAACTTCCTAACTTCCAATATTCTTCAAAAACTTGTTGTCTATATTCTTCCGATATTTTTTTAGAACATGACAGAATACATTTATCAATACAAGTAGTTTTCATGCTTTTTGGTTTTACAATTTTGCCTCTTTGTGATTTATATTCTTGGCCTAAGTTTTTTAATGTCTTGCTTTTCACCTTTTTCCAGTTGCTTTCGTTTCTGACTCGCTTTTTTCCTTGTACTGGTAACTTTTGTCTTTCATCAGTCGTAACAGCATGTTTAACATCTGACTTCGATTTCGACGAGTTTGATAAGGAATCCGAGTCACTTGAAGAGTTCGGATTATAGTTATCACTCGATCCAGAAGAAAACGCTTCTTGGTCTGAATAGCATTCCATGTAGTTTGTTTGAATTTTTCTCAGTTTTAATTTCGTAGAGCTTCGACTTTGGATGATGTATTTGTCAGAATTTTGACTGGAGCTTAATAAAGAACCATTAGGAACTACACTTGTAGGTGGATTATTCATGTAATTTTGTTCTTCAGTTTCTTTTACAGGATAATCTTCGGTAGTAGAATAACTACTAGCAAATTCGCTTATGACGGTTTTATTAATATCTGTTGTATAGGTATTAGGTTTTTTTACAAAGGAATGTTGTATGACCGAATAAGAGGTAGGAACTTGGCAGAGTTCATTCATATTGTCTTGTTGATTAGTTTCTTCTAAAATAGAAGAACTGGAGGAAACACCGGATATATTTTGCTTGATGTCATCAATTTGTGATGTAGTATCTCCAACTGTAAGCGTTTCACAAATAAAATGGTTGGCGAGGGATACATTATTTTCTTTGTTCTTAAATACATCTTCTGAAGTCGCAGAACTGTTTTGTTCAATTTGGGTAACATTAACACTAAGTTGACGTTTTCGTTCCTGTATTTCTACAAGTTTCATTATTTTACTTGCTCTACTCATTTTTCTGTAACAAAAAAAGAGCAAGATGAACAATAAATAAACAAAAAGTTTTTAATGCTTTGTCGCAATTTACTTGTCATATTTGGGTTTGTTCGGGTTTGTTCAAATAAATTAAAGTTTAAAACATTGAAATAAAATTTAAATATTCCTCAATTACAATTATGTCTTGAACGCTAACGGTTTGAAGAAACAAAGACACATACTACAATTAAGTCCTTCTTTTATTAAAGTAAGGAACATTAATTGCATTTCTCTAGAGCAACAAGGGCGCAGAGTACAATTAGGTCTTTGTTGCATCAAAATGCGTAAAATATTTTTAGGAAAAAAAAAACAAAATACACTTACGTCGTTGTTCCTCCACCAGGAAAGAGTTCAAATTAAATTGTTCAGTCACAAATAGCACTTACGTCGATGTTGCACAAGACAAGCACGTTCCCTCGCAACAGCTGCACCCACAGAACACAAATATATAAGAAGTGCAACCTGCCTTCAAAACGATGGAAACAAAAATCTATGAATATTGCCGCCATCTTTGAAGGTGGCTTGCACGGTATACAAATTATAATCTGTTATTATACCATGGATATTCAAACGATTGTTTGGCGGGAAAATAGTATTATTCAAATAAGAAAGCTGAACAATTATTAAAAGAAATTCAGAAGTTCGAACCAAATTGAATCACATTTGCAGTGCAAATGTGATTGTATTGGTTCATCTTCATTTTCTTTGCATTTCAGATGACAGGTAACAAATAGAAAACAAGTTTCATTGAAAATAATTTATTTTTTTGGTTAAAAAATTCCATTCACATTTATATGGACAAATATAATTCGTTTATTTCAATGAAAACATATCCATCAGTATTTGAGAATGAATTTTTTTTTATTTAGGTGAAAAATCTTCCATCAACTGTGCAAAAAAAATTTTATTTTGGACAGTCGCCTGTATGGATCCTTCCTTACAAGAGACACTGTAGAGGTTCCGCACTCAGACAGTAGTGTCAGATTTCTACTGACTAAAAAACACCTGATTTTACGGTAACTGAAATAAATATTCAAAAACAAACTTAACAAGAAAATTCTCAACAGAAAAATATTTCTATAAATAAATAATAACTTAAATTATTATCACAGTCGGTTTCGTTGGTGGTCAGATCTGGCAGTAATATAAATTACTTTAATAAATGAATTTTTTGGGCAGTGGGCTGTATGGATCCTTTGAGACACTGTAGAGAGATCAGATTCCTATGGACTAAAATAAAAAACATCTGAAACTGAAATAAATATTCAAAAACAAACTTAACAAGAAAATTCTCAACAGAAAATTTTGCTATAAATAAATAAATAACTTAGAAATTTATATCACAGTCGGTTGCGTTTGTGGTCAGATCTGGCAGTATTATATATTGAGAAATCATGCAACTACTGGAAAAATTAATTTACTCTAAGTTTTTTTGTTTTTACACTACTTTCTTGAAACATTTTGGACTTTCTTGAATGACCTCTACTGATTTCTCTAGGTTGGTTTTTCTCTTTAATATATTTGAAAATTATCAATCGTGCACAGAGTTTGAAAATTTGTTCCGTGATGTTATGGTCATGACAAAATGAAAAATTTTGAAAATCTTTGAAACTCTTTAAAAACTTATCCTCTAAATCAATGGCATGACCGTTTTTATTTAAAAAACTGTAAAATTTATCATGAATTAATTCCAGTAGCTGCACAAGTTTGTCACTAGGATATTTCAATCGAGTTTTGTCGTCAAATTCTTTGAACATGATATATAAATGCATGTTTTGGATGTCATCGGAATATAGACTCTGGTTACACTGAACACATTCTCCTACTTTGAGTTTTCTCAAGATATATCCCGCCACATAAGGAGTTGCGTAATTTTCCTCTGAAAAATCATCATCAGGATTATCTATCGCATCGACAACTGAATCGATGGTACACTCTTCAGAATTCTGGTCATTGGTGTTTGTATACATCTCTAAAAAATTTCCTAAATTCCCTAAAATTTCACACATATCATCCTCACAATTGTAAGTATTGGTAATTTGAGAACTCAGATTACTTATAATCAAAGTTTTCAAAGCAGCAACGAACTGTACGCATGTGGGATGTGTATTACAAACACCATGTTGTTGTATCTGTCCAAAAAAGTTTTCCAAAGGATCCTGGTTCAAATTTCGCAAATTTAAAAATTTTAAACCCTCTTTCCTCAAATTTTGCCAAAGAAACATTATTCCCTTAATACTTGTTTGCCAACCTTCGATAAATTTATGTTTATTCACGACATTATGCCCATCAAGAATTTTCCATTTATTAATTTTGCGAAACATCTCTGACCAAAATTCTAAATGTGGAGAGTCGTCTGAAAGAGCGGATCGAAATTTTTTTCCTTCATCATTGTAAAATTGAGAGCTGTTGAGAGAATCAAACAGATTGTCCATAAGATGACAAAATTCTGCAGTTTGTAGAGCTTCAGATGTCAATTCCCCAGATGCATGGAACGTTTCAATGGCAGCTGCCATTGTGTCGCTCAGTTGTTGTGCAGCCACTTTCACTTTCATTTTTAAATAAGAATCTTTGAAGTTAAAATGTGATTCTTTAAGTTTCGGCAAACATTTAAACCTTCGCTTAGAATTGTCAATTCTTAAGGCTTCTTTCATGTGTTCTAAAGAAGCTTTTTGCCCTGGGGAAAATTCAATTTTATAATTTATCAGTGCATTTCTTGTGTTTTTCAAAAGATGCGGAACATCAAAAATTGTCACAATTGGTTCCCCATTAATCACAAAATGGTATGGACTAGGTTTCTCATCAGTGAATTCACGTGTTAATGCAGCAATTGCTGCTCTATTTGTGCTACCCTGATCACAAACGGTAGCACAGACCTTTATCCCTACCATCTGTAATTCACCGATCACTTGAACAATTAATTGTTTCAAATCATCAGTTTTAATGGAGTCCTTCGTGAAATAATATGCTACTGGCATCTTGTAACTTTTTCTGATTCCCCGTATCATGAAGACAAGGGCATGATTGGCAGGGTTGGTTGTTCGGCCCAATGTACCCAAATCTTCGAAACCAGATATCCTCTGTTTGTGGCTTTCGTAAGAAAATCCACTACTGAGAGACATCTCGTCGAAAATCAAGGCACAACATCGGTCTAGCTTGTCCATTTGATGAAGTTGAATTTTCAAATGTTCTAGAACCGGTTTGAGGAGTCCGCATTCAAAAGGTATTGATGATAATATGTGCTTCAGAGTTCTGGGTGATGGGAGTTGAAAAAAAGATCTAAGATATCTATATAACTTCGGACTCCTCTTGAAGAGGGAGAGAGCAAAGGCTTTGTCTTCTACAAGCCATCTACGACCTGATGGGGACTTGTCCACATTTCTCATCTGCGAATTGATGAAGTTGATGGTCACTTTATTTAGTTTGTCTTCAATGAATTGAAATCTGCCCTCTTCATATAACTTTTTCAGAGAATTAAATTGAAGACGTTCATTTTTCAATAGAGTTTTTAATTTCGAAAGTTTGGATGAGACAGTTCTATGAATATGGTACATAGAGTCCTGCTCAGGAGACAAATCTGATTTATGAAGTCCCAGTTTTCGCAAAAACCCAGATTTGTTTTCAGACAAAAAGGAATATACAGGGTGACTGGTGACGTAAGGGACAACGGCTAACTGGAGATAGAGGACCTCAAACGGAATGAGGATTGGGGGTTTAAATGTCCCATAAGGCTATTAGTTTCAGAGATACAGGGTGTTTTTTGCAAAAGTGCTTAAACTATAAACTCCCATATCTTCGTCAATATGACAAATTTTTCTCTGATATTTGGCAAGCTTGTTAATATACATATTCTCCATCAGATCGACAAGAAAAAATTCCCAAAAATTGCAGGTCCGTATTCAAAAAATTCAATTTCCGTGCCAGGTGAGAAATATCACTCGGTATATGAAATAAAAAAAATTAAATTAGGAAATTGGAATCTGCAGAGAACACTGAGTAAAAATCTGTTTTTAGTTTCAATGGCACAAATTTTTTAAAGTTTTTATGATATGTTGAAAGTCGAATATTACAATTTTTTCATATTGAATTCAAGAAACACACTATTCCTGAAAGAAAAAACACTGAATTTGAGATGCTTAAATAATCCTGACGCATTTTGAATATTCCTTCACATCTTGAAATACTTTTTCATTAAATTTTCTATCAATATTATAAGAAAAACTCAAAAAACAATACAAACACAAAAAGATTAACAGTAGCATATATGGTTCATAAAAAAATCAAATAAACAAATGCTTGATATGCGAGAGCCATTCCCCTCACACACTTATTGGCTCTTTTGAACAATTGAAGTACGTTTCATATCCACAAGATGAAAAATTACTCTTGATAGAACAGTAACACTAGATTTCAGGTCGAGAAAAGTTGGACTCTCTTCTCAGAACGCCTGAACAATAATCCATCTGATACTTATTCTTTCAACGAAATTTATTTTTCTATTAAATAATGCAATGATTCATGAGAAAACAACTTAGCAAATGCTCGAAATCAGAGCAATTTGCTTCAACGCATTTATTGGCTCTCTTGAACTCTAATGATTTCTTTCTCTTTTGAGATGAGGATTATTCTGAGACCAAATATTATATCCGTTCATTTTGCGCAATCCAAAAACAAGTATCATCTACATATTCTTCATTCGTGAATATTGAAGGCATTTTTCAGTAGATAAACAAACGACACAATTCCCAATAATTCACAATCAATGAATGTATGAATATAAACGTCATTTTTTGAAATAAGCCTACTCTGTGTAGTAGGATGTATTTATTTATAATGAAATAATAAACCTCTTATTCTAAAAAATCACTTGTTTCCCTAATATTCGGTTTGCATTAAAGAAATTCATATGCTTCTCAAAAGAAGATGAAGTTGCTACACCCAAGTACATATTAGAGGAAAATAAGTCCTCAAGATTCATACATTATTTCATTGAAGAATAAATTTTGTTGAAAACATAAGTAACAGATGGATTATTGTTCAGGGGTTCTGAGAAGAAAGTCAAACTTTTCTCGAGCTGAAATGCAGTGTTTCTGTTTTATCAAGAGTATAATTTTTCATCTTGTGTCATTAAGTGTGTGAGGGGAATGGCTCTCGCATATCGAGCATTTGTTTATTTGATTTTTTATGAATCATATGTGCTACTGTTCCTCTCTTTGTATTTCTATTGTTTTTTTAATTTTTTTATAATATTGATAAAAAATTAATAAAAGAAGGGTTCAAGATGTGAAAGAATATTCAAAATGCATCAGGATTATTTAAGTATCTCAAGTTCAGTGTTTTTTCTATCAGGAATAGTATGTTTCTTGAATTCAATATGAATAAATTGTAATATTCGACTTTCAACGTATTATAAAAACTATAAAAAATTTGTGCCATTCAAACTAAAAACAGATTTTTACTCAGTGTTTCTTGAAGATTCCAATTTTTCAATTCAATTTTTTTATCTCATATACCGAGTGATATTTCTAACCTGACACGGAAATTGAAATTTTTGAATACGGACCTGCAATTTTTGGGAATTTTTCTTCTCGATCTGATGGAGAACATGTATAGTAACAACCTTGCCAAATATCAGCGAAAAATTTGCCATATTGACGAAGATATGGGAGTTTATAGTTTTAGCACTTTTGCAAAAAACACCCTGTATCTCTGAAACTAATAGCCTTATAGGACATTTAAACCCCCAATCCTCATTCAGTTTGAGGTCCTCTATCTCCAGTTAGCCGTTGTCCCTTACGTCACCAGTCACCCTGTATATGGCTAGAATTTCCACCCATTTTAGAACTAGAATCTTCAGATGGATGTGATACAGGGATATCATTATAAGTTACTTCTGGGGATGATGGCATAGCAGTGGTCACTTCAAGGTTTGGAATAGGTGTGAAACTGGAATCTGAGTTCTCTTCGAAACAAGGCCTGATGTGATGTGATGCATGTCAGTCTGACTGAAATTGGCGGGAAGATTGATGTTTCCTTCGAAAGAGGACATAACATTGAATGAGGCATAATTGTGCTCTTCCCTAGCAATGTTTTGGCAAGGTTTCGAAATTGCTCCCGGAAGAAGGGTTTTGGGATCATTTGGATTGTTGAAGTCGGACAAAGAAAAGTGGTCTTTACATATTCGGAAGTTCAAACAGTTCTGGTTATGAGGAATGAAACAGGTATTTTGCCAGGAAATTAATCTCGATGGATCTTTGGGGAATCTGAAGAATTTAATATTATTGACGCCTTCGGGGAGATTACTAAAATAGGAATTATTGCAAGATGGAAATTTGCAGGAATATTTAATTCTGTACCTTTGAGAAGCTGCTGCTATTATTGCCGACATATTATATGAGAAGAAATGCACTGTACCTACGCGGAAAAAAATTTCAAATCAAATTCAAAACTATTGAAATACCTAATTCAAACTTTGCCAGATCTAACGCATTTCACCTGAAAAACTTCAACTTTAAACTTGTAAAATTTGTCTGTCGTATGTCAATTGTCAAGTCATATCTTTCAAATTTGTGTTCTGTGCTTTCAAACGTAATGACAAGTTGCACCACTGCTGTGATTGGCCGAAAGAGTATCTTCTGTTTCATTTGTACGGTGGCGAGAACCTCTTTGTCTGTTTCCAATTTAACGAACCGAGTTTCACCCCCCTGGCTGCACCACAACTGGCGAATGCGTCAGTGTTCCCGCGGAACAATTGTACCAACAGTGGATATTTCAACAAGGTCGCACCTGCCTCCTAGCGGCCATGAGTGTAATTACACTTATGGCGTTGTTTCACCGAATAAATAAGGTTTTTTTGGTTCATTGCGGCATTTAACTCATTTTGTCAAAAATTTGCAGTTGCGTCGATGTTCTTCCGGAACGGCGATGTATATTCTGTTAACTATAAGAATTAAGATACTCGTAGTTTTCAATAAAAAAGTTTTTCATGTATTGAATAAGTTTAGTCGGTGAATACTCATATTTTGTATTATTGAATTCATTATTTTTAGTTTTTGAGAATGTTTTCAATGCAATTATTAGTTTATTGATTAGATATTTATGAAATAAATCTGTATTTTCAATTGGTGATACCTATTTCAGTTAATAAATTTTTATTCTATCCAGAATTTGATTATTGATCCTCATTTCTCGATTCCGAAAGAAAATCAGATGAAAGTTCGTTGCAGGTATTATTTTCATGAAAATAAATTTCCCCACTCATCGATAACTTGCACGAATCCATTTCTGATTTCCTTTTGGAAATTGAATTTCAAAAAACTTTTTGCCTCTTGTATATGGGTGTACCTACCTATTCAAAATGTGCACTACAGAATTCTTTTTGAGGCAACTTTACGATACAGATTCTTTTTTCAATTGAGCTTTTTTCACGAATTAGTAATGTTGTACAAAAAAAGATGGCGTTGAAGCTTGTTCTACTAGTGTCTCATCTATTCTCCGTTTAGTTAGTCTATGGTCTCGAGCTAATATCTAATACTTTTTCCCTTGTATAATAAATAACTATTTTTTTTTCAAATATGTACCGGGTTTTTCACTATAATTTGACCCCCCCTTTAACTTTGTTACTGAAGGAGATACAAAAAAATGTTTCGTATAAAAGTTTCACGAAATCAACTGAGGTTTTTTAATATGAGTCCAGAAACTGAAATATATGCAGAGTGACCAACATATTGATGGCAACTTCATTTTTTCAAATGGAACACCCTGTATATTTTTCCATATTTGGTTAGCTCTTTTTCTCCTGATTTCGAATATGTAACATATGTTGGTCTGTCTTTTTTATTATGAGCACCAAGAGTTTCAAATTTCAATAACCATCTGGCATAGCGTTTTGGAAGTTCGAGAATATTTAAATGGCCAATTTGATCTTTGGATTGGGAATAGCGCACCCATTTTATGGCCACCAAATAGTCCCGATTTAACACCGTTGGACACGTTTTTATAGCAATTCCTTAAGGAAAAAAATTACTTCAGCAATAATGACAATCAATGAAAGCGGAAAATAATACTAATGATATAAAATCAATCAATATTAAACCCCTAATTCGGAACAAATCCCGTCAACGCACGAAGAATAATGATAATATTGTAATGGTTAGAAACAAATTTTGAAGCTTTAATTTCTGACTTGAATCAGAGCCATGAAAATGCTATCAAAAATACTCTAAACAACTTGAATGAACTATGTGTATTGAATGAAGGGGTCATTTTGGGCAATTTCTTTAGTTGATATTATTCTTATCATACTACCATAGTTTATCATTTTGCATTGGTTAAGTGATTGTTAAGTATTTATTTCAAAATAATGCTTAAATGAATTGTTTGGATATAAAAAATTTTATATGAATTTCAAATATTTTTTTATTCGGTGTCATCATTTCAAAACTTTGAAACTCTGAAAATTGAAGAGACACATCCACATACGCATTTATATTCGAGATCAGGAGGAAATAGCCTATCAAAAAAAAGAAGAATATGCAGGACAGGGTGTCCGATTTGAAAAAATATAGTTGCATTTAATGTTGTTCACCCTGTATATCTTCCCATTGACGTTATTACAACTCCAAAAATGAGCATTTTCAGTAAACGCACTCTGCCACTTGCAAAATGATTATACGGATCTTGGCAGGTGGTTCTTAAATTTTGAAACTCTGTGGTTCTCAGAATAGAAGAGATAGACCAACAAATGTTACATATTCGAAATCAGGGGAAAAAGAGCTAGCCAAACATGGAAAAATATCCTGTATATTTTTCCATGTTTGTTCCATTTGAAAAAATTAAGTTGGCATCAATATGTTGGCCACCCTATATATATTTCAGTTTCTACATTCATATCAAAAAACCTCGGTTGATTCCGTGAAACTTTCATACGAAACATTTTTTTGTATCTCCTTTAGTAACAAAGTTAAAGGGGGGGTCAAATTATAATGAAAAACCCGGTACATGTAGAAAACTAATTAAAAATAGGCCTTCAGTGGTCTCTGAGCCCCACACACATATTGCACATTCTGAAGGCAGATTCTATGCACTAAATAATTTCACACAAATTCAGTCTTCATGTATTCATGGTGTTGAACGCGTGAATGTTGCATTGGATTTGTACTTACACAAAAAAGCCTGAAACAAGCCACTAGTAATGCTCACAGTGTGGGGGGTAAACCTTCTCGAAAAGGGTGAACAAGCAAATTTATTTAAAATTTTCTACCTTATTATTGTCAGAGAGATGTGGTGAAAACAATGTGATGTAAACACGACTTTTCTTTTTTTAACGTTTAAGATAAGCTTCATTGTGCAAACTATTTAAGAAAGGACTCCAACAAGGAAGGTCTATTCCGATTTCTGAGCCGTACTCTTCTAGATGAATTCAAATATTTCACATAATTTTTTTGGGGAAAGGGTAAGCATTCTGTATGGGCAGAATTGGAAGACGAATCATTTACTGCTGCTTTTAAAGAGATTTCTAAGCCTCGATCTGTAATTTGCCCTCCAGTATAAGCGAATGCGCGGGTAATTAACGGTTAAATTGTATGGTGTATGCTTAAAATCAAAGGTAAAACTGTTTTCCCTTCAAATTTAACTAAGAAGGAAACAAACACTTATTTTTCTAGGCAACAGTTGCAGGTACAGGGTCTCTATAAATGATTGTAACAGCGCAGTAGGCTTTGGATTTGGATTATTTTCATTTTGCCGTTTCCTATGCAAACCATAGAATTATGTGATCATGCTATGTTCTGATTGGTTAGAGATTTGTATTCTGTAATCCAATATCTACTGTCCTGTTACAATACCTGTATAAATGCGGTAAGAAAACCAATGTTTGCTCCAGAAAGTAAGGACCTTGCTTCTCTTCCCCCAACTCGTAGTGCATTGCAGGAACACGTAAGAAGAGCGGCGTATGTCGATGGCGACATCTGGGGCTGTGCAAACCTTCTGGAAGGAAACTCTACAAGTCTTGATGGGGATGGACTTTTGAAGTCGACCTCTGGAATGTTCTGTTGTTCAAATTGCCACAGGTACGAAAGGCAATTCCTACTTTGGACAGGTGTGGCTGCGGGACAAACTTCGAGAACCTTTCGTGCAGCTACCGGCGACATTAATTTTATACATATTTAGAAAAAAATAGTTTTATACGAATACATATAAACGGTAAAAAATGGCAACGGTCACGTTTTATTTTCATTTCGCGAGAGGTTTCAGAACACCCACAATCTCCCATCCTCAAGTGCGGCACTGCCCGTATATCATTTTTGTTACCATAAATGAATTTCTTGAATCATAAAATATGAGTCTAGACACCTTACATGACTTAGTGGGCGTTAGAAACAAAATTCCACCAAAAGTAAGTCATTTCCCTAAAAATGGCGGTTTTTGTAGACTGCATCACATTTCTTAGGCCAAATCATCTAGATTGGTCTAAAGAACAACTATAGCAAGTGGCACCTTATAGTATCATTTGGTGTACCGCTAGTACTATTACACTTTGGAAGGTTTTTATTTGGGATATACAGGTGTTTACTTTCAAATTGGACAAAATTCGGGGGTGATTAATAAAGGGGTTTTGCAACAAAAATGTCATATAACACATGGTCGAAATGTTGACGGTTATTCTTCAATTTATCATTCCTTGGTTTCACGAAAAATTTCAAGGTTTTTCGCTAAAATGAACATTATTCAGTTTTCCATGTAGTCTCATCAAATTTGACCATATATTTGGAAAGAGCAATAAATTTGCTACAAGATGAGACAGTCTATGTGCAGAAAACACTCCGACTTCAGGCGTGGTAAGAAGAAGAAAAACACGATTCTGATTTCTATTTTCCCAATGGTTTTTTCGATGAATTATTAATAATTAGGCACGCGCTTCCTCTTCAGTAAAAAAATACTTCATTTAGTGTACTTTAGAAAGACATATCATTTTTTGTACAAGCTCCTAATTCTACGGTATAATATCATGGTTAACTTGACAACAACAAAAAGTCTGAAACTTTTAATGTAGTTTATGGAATCCATCAATTCATCTGTTATTTGTTATCTTTAGTGCACTCATTATCTACTTTTTTCCCACAAAAATTCAAATAATAAAAGAATGGGCGTAACCCGATAATTTACCTTTTTCCCACAAAAAATGCGCGTAACCTGAATGAAACATCAGACAATCCACCAAAAAAAACAGACTTACATTGACGACTTCTTCTTGATTTTGCCCATCGTGTCCCGCGATGGATAGAGCCCCACCTGCCCTTGAGGAGAACGACCTTGATCCAAGACCTTCAACACAAGGTCTCCACTTTTATTATCCGCAGCTCCTCTGGGACAAGATACCGCAAAAAGAAATTTTATTGATAACTATGGAATTTAGTCAAGATGGCGGGCGATGAAGACGCGTTTTCAGATGCATCTGATAAAATCGAAAATGAACCGCAATCTATGAAATGCTGTTCAACCAAAAGCTGCAAAATAAGAGTTTGTGTGAAGTGCTTTGCGATTTTCCACATAGCTTGTGCAAAAAGGTACCCAAATATAAAGTTTTTAAATGGAAACAAAATCGTATGCTGTGCAACAACAAACCAACAGGACGACATCATACAACAGATGTTAGATGTGAAAACTGAAAGTTTGGAGTTACAAGTGAGTTATTTAAAAAAATTGTTAGAAGAGGCAGAAGACAAAACCAATATTCTAAAACAGAATAATACTCTCCTCCTTGATAAAATCGAAAGTTTGGTTTGATCAGACAATGGAAAAAATTATGTACACAATATAACAGATAGAAACAAACACAAAAAATGAAATTGCGCGAGGAAACAACATGAAGTTACCTTCTTTGGCAAAGTCAACCAATACATCAACTGAACAACAGATAGCGCAACAAAACAACAGATAGCGCAACAAAACAAGATACAGATTCCTTCACTAACGTTACAACAGGAAACTGGAGCTAACCTAAATGTCAAACAAGATGAACGAGAACGACGAACGTAAACAAATAAATCCTACCGAACATGATGACAGAGAAAACAGTCTGGTAGAACTGTATCTTATGGCCAGTGGGCAACCATTGAAGCTCATTTTCTGTCGACGACAGAAATCGCAGAAATGCCGAGAATAAAGATAATCAGCTGATACGTCAAAATATTGTTATTCACCGGGATTCGAACCCATGACCACCGGTTCTACGGTAGCAGACTTAGCGCACTAGGCTACAGATGTTGATACAAATAGTTGTGTATTTTACGTGAATTATTAACTCGGAGGTAAAATTGAACATTCAAAAATTCATATCTTCCGAACGGTTCTGTTGACTGAAATGAAACAAACGCCAATCGATTTGTTTTCTTGAAAAGAATCTACAAAAAAATCATCAACAAGATTCGTTGATTGCCAAACTTTCATGTGTTGCAGTTCGGATGATATATTGAACATTTAAAAATTCATATCTTCCGAACGGTTCTGTTGACTGAAATGAAACAAACGCCAATCGATTTGTTTTCTTGAAAAGAATCTACAAAAAAATCATCAACAAGATTCGTTGATTGCAAAACTTTCACGTATTCCAGTTCAGAGGAATTATTGATCATTTAAAAATTCATATCTTCGGAACGGTTTGGTTGTCGGGAATGAAACAAACGCCAATCGATTCGTTTTCTTGAAAAGAATCTACAAGAAAATCATTAACAAGATTCAATGATTGCCAAACTTTCACGTATTCCAGTTCAGAGGAATTATTGATCATTTAAAAATTCATATCTTCGGAACGGTTTGGTTGTCGGTAACAAAACAAACGCCAGTCGATTTGTTTTCTTGAAAAGAATCTACAAAAAAATCATTAACAAGATTCGTTGATTGCCAAACTTTCATGTGTTGCAGTTCGGAGGAAATATTGAACATTTAAAAATTCATATCTTCCGAACGGTTCTGTTGACTGAAATGAAACAAACGCCAACCGATTTGTTTTCTTGAAAAAAATCTACAAAAAAATCATCAACAAGATTCGTTGATTGCAAAACTTTCACGTATTCCAGTTCAGAGGAATTATTGATCATTTAAAAATTCATATCTTCGGAACGGTTTGGTTGTCGGGAATGAAACAAACGCCAATCGATTCGTTTTCTTGAAAAGAATCTACAAGAAAATCATTAACAAGATTCGTTGATTGCCAAACTTTCACGTATTCCAGTTCAGAGGAATTATTGAACATTTAAAAATGCATATCTTCCGAACGGTTCTGTTGACTGAAATGAAACAAACGCCAATCGATTTGTTTTCTTGAAAAGAATCTACAAAAAAATCATCAACCAGATTCGTTGATTGCCAAACTTTCACGTATTCCAGTTCAGAGGAATTATTCATCATTTAAAAATTCATACCTTCGGAACGGTTTGGTTGTCGGGAATAAAACAAACGCCAATCGATTCGTTTTCTTGAAAAGAATCTACAAAAAAATCATCAACAAAATTCGTTGATTGCCAAACTTTCACGTATTCCAGTTCAGAGGAATTATTGAACATTTAAAAATGCATATCTTCCGAACGGTTCTGTTGACTGAAATGAAACAAACGCCAATCGATTTGTTTTCTTGAAAAGAATCTACAAAAAAATCATCAACAAGATTCGTTGATTGCCAAACTTTCACGTATTCCAGTTCAGAGGAATTATTGATCATTTAAAAATTCATATCTTCGGAACGGTTTGGTTGTCGGGAATAAAACAAACGCCAATCGATTCGTTTTTTCGAAAAGAATCTACAAAAAAATCATTAACAAGATTCGTTGATTGCCAAACTTTCACGTATTCCAGTTCAGAGGAATTATTGAACATTCAAAAATGCATATCTTCCGAACGGTTCTGTTGACTGAAATGAAACAAACGCCAATCGATTTGTTTTCTTGAAAAGAATCTACAAAAAAATCATCAACAAGATTCGTTGATTGCCAAACTTTCACGTATTCCAGTTCAGAGGAATTATTGATCATTTAAAAATTCATATCTTCGGAACGGTTTGGTTGTCGGGAATAAAACAAACGCCAATCGATTCGTTTTCTTGAAAAGAATCTACAAAAAAATCATCAACAAGATTCGTTGATTGCCAAACTTTCTTGTGTTCCAGTTCATGGGAAAAAGTAAACTTTAAAAAATTTATATCTTCAGAACTATTCTGTTGACGGAAATGAAACAAACGCCAATCGATCTGTTTTCTCGGAAAGAATCTACGAAAAAATCATCAACATGATTCATCAGTAACCACATACTTGAGGATTACATATCTTAGGTTGAATCTTCTTTCATACAATTTTCATGAAAGAGATTATTGGAACACATTTTGAGGGCACTGAAAGAATAATTAAAACTGGATTAAAAAACCATATCTATATAAATAACAAACATTAGAGGTATCAATTATTTTTTATTAAAATGAATCAATTTGGTATACATACATGTGTCCAATATTATATCGACAGTGATTTTATTTTTGTGATGTATTATTAAATTAAAATACCTCTAAAATTACTTGTGCAGCATTTGATCAAAAATATGCTCATCTGAGTTATAAAAAATATTATAAAATTACTTGAACATTAATTGCTGACTTACATTACTAGCTTAAGATCTAGACAAATTTTCAATACTATTTAAACTTGTTGATAAATTGCGATTACACCTGCAGAAGTTTTCAAATACATCATCAACTTGGTATTTGGTAAAATTGAGTATAGTATAGACTATTTTCCTTTGTCTTCTTCCAAATACGGCTAAGTTTTTCTAAACAATTTGGGGTTTCAATATTACCAAGTTCCAAATAGGTTTCGGAACCGAAAATACATCAAACCTATATTACGGATTCTTTACAGCTGTCGCCGTTTCTCCGTCCCCAACTTCCATCTTTTCCTGTCATGACATGTATCCTCCTCCAGATCTCTGGCTGACATCGCCTATTCCACATCCTCCATCCAACTTCTCCGTGGTCTTCCCCTCTTCCTTCGTTCTGGTGGTACCTAGTCTAAAATCTTTCGTGGCCATCTGTCGTCTAGCATTCTCTTTACATGTCCAAACCAAATCAATTGCCTTCTTTCAATCTCTTACGCTATTAACCTTTCCATATCCATTTCTGCTCTCATAGTTTCATTCCTAACTCTTTCTAATCTTGATCGTCTACAGCTTCATTTAAGGAAATCCATTTCGGTTGCCATGATCTTTTTCTTATTTATCTGCGATACATCCCACACTTCCGCCCCATACAGTGCTACACTTTGCACCATACTTTTGTATATATGTTTCTTGGTACACTTAGGCCGCTTTCTGACATGTCGGTGCAGCAGTGGTGCGGTATCGGTATGCTCGGGATACGCGGTACCGAAACCTTAAGCGGCCTACAGACGATCAACTTAGTTGAAGACTAAGTTGTCAACTAGGTTGTAAACCAAATGAAAGTGAAAATAGCGGTTGTCAACCAAGTTGAAAACATCATTTCAGCGGTGGTTTCCGTCGAGTGAACTAGTCGGTTGATTCGGAGAAATTATCGAAACATGGAGAGAGATCTTTCATTATATGTTATTATAAACGATATATGTGATGATGATTTGCAGCACACTCCTTAGAATAAAAGAATTTGGACGAAGGATTGGTACCACAATCGGTCTCATTTTTCCCATTCCGGTTAATGAAAGAACTTTTCGAATTTTGAACCGAAATTGGTCTTAAACGATAGGGTTCTTCTCCCTGATGACGAATCCGTGGTCAAATTCAATTCGGTCTGTGGGGCAGTCCGGCCGTGAACACGATAACTTTCGAAGGGGTTGTCGTGGAGACTTGAGATTTTCAGGGTGAGTTCGGTTCCCAAATGCCACGACTAAGTTCGTTAATCAGCCAAATCGTACAAGGTGTTCCATAAAATATGACCATTCCAAATTTTTGTTCCTTAATATCTCAGACAAAACGAAACCAATCATGCGAAATTTTGTAGCCATAGTGTAAACTGATTCATAGAAAATTCGATTGGAATATCGAATAGAAGAATCTTTATATTTCCATAATAAGATATCCAATTCGAGTGAAATTCATTTTGTGAATGAGGATTAATATTCTGAATTTTCATGCAAAATGTCCAGTGAATCGCATCATCTGAAGCATCACATGAAGCATATCAATTTTCTTTTAATTATTGATTTTTACATATTAAATTTCTTAATAATTTCCATAATCTAAGTCTGATCATGCTGAGATTTTGAATTCATTTACTTAGCATGAATCTCAAGTATTATACAAATTTTTTAGGTAATAACATTATTGTTCGCTCAAAGCATCTGCTCAGGATTTTCTTTGGGATTTTACTTTCCATAATTCGGGTAGATCTTTCAAACAATCAAAGAAATCTACCCAAACTTGAATGTTTGGAATATTGCTCATATTGTCTGGTTAAATTACTACCTTTTCCCGAATATTTACGACGAATATTGAATACGCTATGCGAAGTTCACTCTACAAGGTAGAATTCCAACTGGTGTTGTCAACCTAGTTGATGACTACCATACATACGCTCCAACTTAGTCGTCAACATCGGGCTCCGCCCACCAAATATCAAACCGATTTGATCTAGCATCAACCTAGTCTTCAACATGGAATATCAACCACCAACCAGCCTACAGACGTTCAACTTGGTCGTCAACATGCCGTGTTTACAACTTAGTCTTCAACTAGGTTGATCGTCTGTATGCCCCTTTACTGGCGCCTATATTTCAATGGGCGTTTGCTGATTCGCTCGGTTTGGTCGGTAGCGAGACGGGATCGTTTCGGCTTACCGCATATCGGGATGCTTGTCCAGTCGGCGCTCGGTATTTACTGCATGCACTTGGAGTTACCAAAATGACGGAAAGAGATATACACGTGGTTTTAGTTCTAGAAATAGAAAAATAAAACGGTACTGCAGGATTTCATACCGCTTAATGTGAAACTAATAGGCAACTGTGTATCGTTTCTGTACAGAGCTTCCAGATTCCGCACTGCTGCTGCACCGACAAGTCAGAAAGCGGCCTTAGTTATATTTTTGTCCCACAGCAGAGAATTAAGTGTGTGTGTAACGGTTCTTCCTTTATTGATTCTTTCCTGTATCTCGTCCTTACTGTCCCCAGATACTTGCACTTTTCTACTCCCTTTATCATGTTATTGTCCAATTTCAGATTTCTTCGTCTCCCATTATGAGATATTCGCATTTCAACATGTTCAGGGTCAATCCCGCCAGCTCATATTCCTCCTTTAGTTTTCGGACTATATATGCAAGGTCGTCTTCGTCTACTACAATCGATTATTATGAAAATGCTGTACAATTATAACCATATTATAACAACTTTGTCGATGGAAAATCCGGCTCAAAATTCTCTTCAGAAATAGATACTACTGCAATCCCCTTCTCAGCTAATATTATTTTTGATTTTCCTTGGTCAGCGTGCTTTCTTCTTCAAGCGAGATATATAGAAAAACCCAGATAAATCCAAAATATTAATAAATTGGAGTAAAAACTATAAAGAATTTAAAACTTACGCCAATATTTTGACATATCAGCTGATTTTCATTAACCTCACCTTTTCTGCGATTTCTGTCGTCGACAGAAAATGAGCTTCTATGGTTGCCCACTGGCCATAAGGTACAGTGCAGCCAACAGGGTAATCAAAGTAAGAAATAAGAGGCGAAACCAAAAAAAAAACCTATAAAAAAGAACATAGGAACCGGGAAGGAAGGCAAGGATTTTGCAGGACAGGAAAAAAAAGTTTGGCTCTACATCTATAGAGTCAAAAGATCCACAAATGAAAAAATTATACATGAATATATTTCAACAAAACAAGGTTTCACACAGGAGAGCATAATGGTAAAAGGAATTCCATCAGATGAAAATATGTTAAAAAAATTTGTAGTTTCAGCACCATTTGACAAGAAGGTGGAAATGTATAAATCAGAATTCTGGCCCTCAGGAGTGGATATCAAGCGATTTGATTTCTCCAAGCATAAAGACCTATTTCAAAAAGGAGGAAATTTTTTCCTCGAAAGACGAGAAGAAATGATCATACAATAAATTCAATAGAACTAATACACCAAAACATACAATCAATAATAAACTCAATTGACAGAATAGAAGTAGGATTAGCACGACACACGAATTGTAAAAGTCTGTGTCTGACTGAACATTGGCAAACTCAAGATAAATTGGAAATAATAGCATTAAGTGGTTTCAAACTTGTAGCAGCCTTTTTTAGAGCTAATGGTTATGGAGGAGCAGCTATTTAAGTCGATATGAAAACAAACCAGAGAAATGACAAACAGTTACGGCCGAATTCATAGTTCACCCTTGAGGGCGACTATGAGTGTGAGATCGAGGTTGAGTAGCTGTTTCTGTTTCATAAATCATACTCAGTGAGTGGAGTGTGAGTTTTTCCAGCCTCAACTCGAGGGACGGCGATAGAACCCTTGAGATGAGTTTTCGGTCATTCTGACAGGTTCTCTTCTGCCGTTCCGCATATTTTTTGGTTAAATTTTGTTCACATCGTAGCGAAAAGTGTAATGAATATTGAAGTTTCGTTATAAAATGTAGGATTTTGATCATATTTTCGAATCTGACAGTGAAAATGAGAGTCGTGAACAACCGTATACGAAAAAGCTGCATACAAGATATGGAGAATCCTCTAGAAATTCCCTACTTTTTCTCAAGTGAACACACATATAATTATATCTGCTGAACTGATATGCCAAAATAAGAAAATGCAAAATATAATTAATCTTCAATATGAGGTTTCATATTCTGAGGAATACAGCCTTTAGGAAATAACAGGCCGATAATTCAATATAAGTTTTTGGAAGAATGCTTTTGTGAATACCCCTCTTTAACTTTAAATATTCAAAATTCCCGGGCACCTGCGGTCATGCGTGTTTCGTTATTTCGTACACGTTTGACATTGGAGGTCATTGAATAAAGAATACTTATTCTTTATTCAATGTTGGAGGTACAACAGCCTCACTTTTCTTATGTAAATAATAAATATAGCAAACTCACGAGAGGTTTTGGTGTTTCTCAAGTGTTTGAGTTGATTTATTTGTTCTTTGGACTGAAGAATCGTGAAAATGGACCCATCAAATTATCTATTATGTTCAGATCATATTCATCGAGGACGATAAATATAAGTTTTGGGCATTCACCCTTATCAACTGCAGAAGATTTATCTATCTAATATGGATTATTCCGAAGATAAAATGTATCCTGATATTATTATCCATCATTTAGTAGAAAATATGAGTGCTGGTACAATGGATGGAATACGGGTGTGACAGCAGCATCGGATCCCAGCAACGGATTTTAAGACGGTATATATGATCGACTGAAACCGCCGTTGCTAGAGATTTTTTATGTCGATCGTTTATTTAGATCTCGTAGAACACGATGTATATAGTGGAATAATTTGTGACCCTCAAACTCCCTCCGTACTTGCCCCCCAAAGTTAGAAAAATACAGACATCGACTAAAACGACCGTTGCTGGGGGTTCTTTGATGTCGATCGTTTATTTATATCTCGTAGAACACGATGTATATAGTGGAATAATTTGTGACCCTCAAAGTCCCACCGTACTTGCCCCCCAAAGTTTGAAAAATACAGACATCGACTGAAAGGGACGTTGCTGGGGATTTTTTCATGTCGATCGTTTATTTAGATCTTCTAGAACACGATGTATATAGTGAAATAATTTGTGACCCTCAAAGTCCCCCCGTACTTGCCCCCTAAAGTTAGAAAAATACAGACATCGACTAAAACGACAGTTGCTGGGGGTTTTTTGATGTCGATCGTTTATTTATATCTCGTAGAACACGATGTATATAGTGAAATAATTTGTGACCCTCAAAGTCCCACCAAACTTGCCCCCCAAAGTTTGAAAAATACAGACATCGACTAAAAGGGACGTTGCTGGGGATTTTTTCATGTCGATCGTTTATTTAGATCTCCTAGAACACGATGTATATAGTGAAATAATTTGTGACCCTCAAAGTCCCCCCGTACTTGCCCCCTAAAGTTAGAAAAATACAGACATCGACTAAAAGGACTTTGGGGGCAAGTGTGGGGGGAGTTTGAGGGTCACAAATTATTCCACTATATACATCGTGTTCTACGAGATATAAATAAATGATCGACATCAAAAAACCCCCAGCAACGGTCGTTTTAGTCGATGTCTGTATTTTCTAACTTTGGGGGGCAAGTACGGGGGGAGTTTGAGGGTCACAAATTATTCCACTATATACATCGTGTTCTACTAGATCTTAATAAACGATAGACATCAAAAAACCCCCAGCAACGGTCGTTTTAGTCGATATCTGTATTTTTCTATATTTGGGGGGCAAGTACGGGGGGAGTTTGAGGGTCACAAATTATTCCACTATATACATCGTGTTCTACTAGATCTTAATAAACGATAGACATCAAAAAACCCCCAGCAACGGTCGTTTTAGTCGATGTCTGTATTTTTCTAACTTTGGGGGGCAAGTACGGGGGGAGTTTGAGGGTCACAAATTATTCCACTTTATACATCGTATTCTACGAGATCTAAATAAACGATCGACCTCAAAAAATCCCCAGCAACGGTCGTTTTAGTCGATGTCTGTATTTTTCTAACTTTGGGGGGCAAGTACGGGGGGAGTTTGGGGGTTACAAATTATTCCACTTTATACATCGTGTTTTACGAGATCTAAATAAACGATCGACATCAAAAAATCCCCAGCAACGGTCGTTTTAGTCGATGTCTGTATTTTTCTAACTTCGGGGGGCAAATACGGGGGGAGTTTGAGGGTCACAAATTACTCCACTATATACATCGTGTTCTACGAGATCTAAATAAACGATCGACATAAAAAATCCCCAGCAACGGTCGTTTTAGTCGATGTCTGTATTTTTCTAACTTTGGGGGGCAAGTACGGGAGGAGTTTGAGGGTCACAAATTATTCCATTGTCCACATCGTCTTCAACGAGATCTAAATGAATGATCGACATCAAAAAACCCCCAGCAACGGTCGTTTTAGTCGATGTCTGTATTTTCTAACTAACAAGTACGGGGGGAGTTTGAGAGTCACAAATTATTCCACTATATACATCGTGTTCTACTAGATCTAAATAAACGATAGACATCAAAAAACCCCCAGCAACGGTCGTTTTAGTCGATGTCTGTATTTTTCTAACTTTGGGGGGCAAGTATGGGGGGAGTTTTAGGGTCACAAATTATTCCACTATATACATCGTGTTCTACGAGATATAAATAAACGATCGACATCAAAAAACCCCCAGCAACGGTCGTTTTGGTCGATGTCTGTATTTTTCTAACTTTGGGGGGCAAGTATGGGGGGAGTTTGAGGGTCACAAATTATTCCACTATATACATCGTGTTCTACGAGATCTAAATAAACGATCGACATCAAAAAATTCGCAGCAACGGTCGTTTTAGTCGATGTCTGTATTTTTCTAACTTTGGGGGGCAAGTACGGGGGGAGTTTGAGGGTCACAAATTATTCCACTATGCACATCGTCTTCAACGAGATCTAAATGAATGATCGACATCAAAAAATCCCCAGCAACGGTCGTTTTAGTCGATGTCTGTATTTTTCTAACTTTGGGGGGCAACTACGGGGGGAGTTTGAGGGTCACAAATTATTCCACTATATACATCGTGTTCTACTAGATCTTAATAAACGATAGACATCAAAAAACCCCCAGCAACGGTCGTTTTAGTCGATATCTGTATTTTTCTATATTTGGGGGGCAAGTAACTGATGTGAAAACAGCCGAGTAAGATAGCCGAGTTTTGTGGAGAATTTTTCGTACGCCACTGGAATATTGACCGGATAGCGATGCAAATAATTTTGATTCGCCGAGATAATTCGAGATGCTTCCATTTTTACGTTGGAATCTGATTATGGTATGTTCTCTACGAAAATGGCCCATGTTAAATCCACCCCCAACTTTATGACTCATTTCCACTTGCACCCCCTTGGGGGGGATAGCCGAGTTCCAGCCGAGTTTTCTGTGAAAAATGTATATCTTGCAAACTAGACATAGGATTGACGTCAAATTTGGCAATAACATCCAAAAACACTAACTCATAATTACTGCATACGCCACATTCACTTGCACCCCCCAGGGGGGTCAGTACCAAACAGCCTAATATTTAAAAATTTATGAAAAAACAACCAAACATAGTAACGCTCTCATGCTGCTGCATGATTATTTACATATTGACGTAAAAATATTTTAGCAGTCATCTTTAACTTGCACCCCCATGGGGGGCTTACATAACGACTTAATTATTATTCAAACAGATACGAATATTTCGAGAACTAGACATACAATCGACACGAAATTTCGTATTTGTCCTGCTTTCTATACACAAAAAATAACTATATGACTCTCTTCCACTTGCACCCCCTTGGGGGGCTAGCCGAGTTCCAGCCGAGTTTTCTGTGAAAAATTTATATCTAGCAAACTAGACATAGGATTGACGTCAAATTTGGCAATCACATCCAGAAAGACTAACTCATAATTACTGCATAGGCCACATCCACTTGCACCCCCCAGGGGGGTCAGTATCAAACAGACTAATATTTAAAACTCTATGAAAAAACAACCAAACATAGTAACGCTCTCATGCTACTGCATAATTATTTACATATTGACGAAAAAATATTTCAGCAGTCATCTTTAACTTGCACCCCCATGGGGGGCTTACATAACGACTTAATTATTATTCAAACAGATACGAATATTTCGAGAACTAGACATAGAATCGACACGAAATTTCGTATGCATCCTTCTTTCGATACACACAAAATAACTATGTGACTCACTTCCACTTGCACCCCCTTGGGGGGCTAGCCGAGTTCCAGCCGAGTTTTCTGTGAAAAATTTATATCTAGCAAACTAGACATAGGATTGACGTCAAATTTGGCAATAACATCCAAAAACACTAACTCATAATTACTGCATACGCCACATTCACTTGCACCCCCCAGGGGGGTCAGTACCAAACAGCCTAATATTTAAAAATTTATGAAAAAACAACCAAACATAGTAACGCTCTCATGCTGCTGCATGATTATTTACATATTGACGAAAAAATATTTTAGCAGTCATCTTTAACTTGCACCCCCATGGGGGGCTTACATAACGACTTAATTATTATTCAAACAGATACGAATATTTCGAGAACTAGACATAGAATCAAGACGAAATTTCGTATTTATCCTTCTTTCTATATACACAAATAACTTTAACATAGAATTGACACGAAATTTTGTTCTCCATCTCCTCTCTATATACACAAAATTACTACATGTAAACTCGCATGAAAAATTCATAACTTGCAAACTAGACTATACATAATATTGACCTCAAATGTTCAGAACAACACACAAACCTCTCATTACTACATTCACTTCCCTTCCTCAGGGGGTTGGTAGAAGTATGCCTATAATTAAATAGCATATCATTACTCACAAGAGCAACCATTCAATTCCATTGAATTATTCCCTTTCATCTGAACTGCTAAGATCGATGTGCCAAAATTACATTATTCAATTCTGTAAAATGCAAAATTTAATTGAATTCCCTCAGTATCCTTCATTACCAATATAAATAACGAATACATTATTCCGAGAATCAATTTTCCTTTTAGACGGCGTGTTTTTTGGGTTTTATTTAAAATTATCCTAATTATTCGATTCATTGGTACTTTTGGAAAAACCCCCGCTGATAAAGTGTATTTTTGAACTGATAGTACACATGGCTGCTATTCGGGCCAACATGTTTGGTTGTTTTTTCATAAATTTTTAAATATTAGGCTGTTTGGTACTGACCCCCCTGGGGGGTGCAAGTGAATGTGGCGTATGCAGTAATTATGAGTTAGTGGTTTTGGATGTTATTGCCAAATTTGACGTCAATCCTATGTCTAGTTTGCTAGATATAAATTTTTCACAAAAAACTCGGCTGGAACTCGGCTAGCCCCCCAAGGGGGTGCAAGTGGAAGTGAGTCATATAGTTATTTTTTGTGTATAGAAAGAAGGACAAATACGAAATTTCGTGTCGATTGTATGTCTTGTTCTCGAAATATTCGTATCTGTTTGAATAATAATTAAGTCGTTATGTAAGCCCCCCCTGGGGGTGCAAGTTAAAGATGACTGCTGAAATATTTTTTCGTCAATATGTAAATATGCAGTAATTATGAGTTAGTGGTTTTGGATGTTATTGCCAAATTTGACGTCAATCCTATGTCTAGTTTGCTAGATATAAATTTTTGACAGAAAACTCGGCTGGAACTCGGCTAGCCCCCCAAGGGGGTGCAAGTGGAAGTGAGTCATATAGTTATTTTTTGTGTATAGAAAGAAGGACAAATACGAAATTTTGTGTCGATTGTATGTCTAGTTCTCGAAATATTCGTATCGGTTTGAATAATAATTAAGTCGTTATGTAAGCCCCCCATGAGGGTGCAAGTTAAAGATGACTGCTGAAATATTTTTTCGTCAATATGTAAATAATTATGCAGTAGCATGAGAGCGTTACTATGTTTGGTTGTTTTTTCATAGAGTTTTAAATATTAGGCTGTTTGATACTGACCCCCCTGGGGGGTGCAAGTGGATGTGGCGTATGCAGTAATTATGAGTTAGTCTTTCTGGATGTGATTGCCAAATTTGACGTCAATCCTATGTCTAGTTTGCTAGATATAAATTTTTCACAGAAAACTCGGCTGGAACTCGGCTAGCTCCCAAGGGGGTGCAAGTGGAAGTGAGTCATATAGTTATTTTTTGTGTATAGAAAGAAGGACAAATACGAAATTTCGTGTCGATTGTATGTCTAGTTCTCGAAATATTCGTATCTGTTTGAATAATAATTAAGTCGTTATGTAAGCCCCCATGGGGGTGCAAGTTAAAGATGACTGCTAAAATATTTTTCGTCAATATGTAAATAATCATGCAGCAGCATGAGAGCGTTACTATGTTTGGTTGTTTTTTCATAAATTTTTAAATATTAGGCTGTTTGGTACTGACCCCCCTGGGCGGTGCAAGTGAATGTGGCGTATGCAGTAATTATGAGTTATTGTTTTTGGATGTTATTGCCAAATTTGACGTCAATCCTATGTCTAGTTTGCAAGATATAAATTTTTCACAGAAAACTCGGCTGGAACTCGGCTAGACCCCCAAGGGGGTGCAAGTGGAAGTGGGTCACATAGTTATTTTGTGTGTATCGAAAGAAGGATGCATACGAAATTTCGTGTCGATTCTATGTCTAGTTCTCGAAATATTCGTATCTGTTTGAATAATAATTAAGTCGTTATGTAAGCCCCCCATGGGGTGCAAGTTAAAGATGACTGCTGAAATATTTTTTCGTCAATATGTAAATAATTATGCAGTAGCATGAGAGCGTTACTATGTTTTGGTTGTTTTTTCATAGAGTTTAAATATTAGGCTGTTTGATACTGACCCCCCTGGGGGGTGCAAGTGAATGTGGCGTATGCAGTAATTATGAGTTAGTCTTTCTGGATGTTATTGCCAAATTTGACGTCAGTCCTATGTCTAGTTTGCTAGATATAAATTTTTCACAGAAAACTCGGCTGGAACTCGGCAAGCCCATCAAGGGGGTGCAAGTGGAAGTGAGTCATATAGTTTATTTTTTGTGTATAGAAAGAAGGACAAATACGAAATTTTGTGTCGATTGTATGTCTAGTTCTCGAAATATTCGTATCGGTTTGAATAATAATTAAGTCGTTATGTAAGCCCCCCATGAGGGTGCAAGTTAAAGATGACTGCTGAAATATTTTTTCGTCAATATGTAAATAATTATGCAGTAGAATGAGAACGTTACTATGTTTGGTTGTTTTTTCATAAATTTTTAAATATTAGGCTGTTTGGTACTGACCCCCCTGGGGGGTGCAAGTGAATGTGGCGTATGCAGTAATTATGAGTTAGTGGTTTTGGATGTTATTGCCAAATTTGACGTCAATCCTATGTCTAGTTTGCTAGATATAAATTTTTCACAGAAAACTCGGCTGGAACTCGGCTAGCCCCCCAAGGGGGTGCAAGTGGAAGTGAGTCACATAGTTATTTTGTGTGTATCGAAAGAAGGATGCATACGAAATTTCGTGTCGATTCTATGTCTAGTTCTCGAAATATTCGTATCTGTTTGAATAATAATTAAGTCGTTATGTAAGCCCCCCATGGGGGTGCAAGTTAAAGATGACTGCTAAATATTTTTTCGTCAATATGTAAATAATCATGCAGCAGCATGAGAGCGTTACTATGTTTGGTTGTTTTTTCATAAATTTTTAAATATTAGGCTGTTTGGTACTGACCCCCTGGGGGGTGCAAGTGAATGTGGCGTATGCAGTAATTATGAGTTAGTGGTTTTGGATGTTATTGCCAAATTTGACGTCAATCCTATGTCTAGTTTGCTAGATATAAATTTTTCACAGAAAACTCGGCTGGAACTCGGCTAGCCCCCCAAGGGGGTGCAAGTGGAAGTGAGTCACATAGTTATTTTGGTGTGTATCGAAAGAAGGATGCATACGAAATTTCGTGTCGATTCTATGTCTAGTTCTCGAAATATTCGTATCTGTTTGAATAATAATTAAGTCGTTATGTAAGCCCCCCATGGGGGTGCAAGTTAAAGATGACTGCTGAAATATTTTTTTCGTCAATATGTAAATAATTATGCAGTAGCATGAGAGCGTTACTATGTTTGGTTGTTTTTTCATAGAGTTTTAAATATTAGTCTGTTTGATACTGACCCCCCTGGGGGGTGCAAGTGGATGTGGCCTATGCAGTAATTATGAGTTAGTCTTTCTGGATGTGATTGCCAAATTTGACGTCAATCCTATGTCTAGTTTGCTAGATATAAATTTTTCACAGAAAACTCGGCTGGAACTCGGCTAGCCCCCCAAGGGGGTGCAAGTGGAAGAGAGTCATATAGTTATTTTTTGTGTATAGAAAGCAGGACAAATACGAAATTTCGTGTCGATTGTATGTCTAGTTCTCGAAATATTCGTATCTGTTTGAATAATAATTAAGTCGTTATGTAAGCCCCCCATGGGGGTGCAAGTTAAAGATGACTGCTAAAATATTTTACGTCAATATGTAAATAATCATGCAGCAGCATGAGAGCGTTACTATGTTTGGTTGTTTTTTCATAAATTTTTAAATATTAGGCTGTTTGGTACTGACCCCCCTGGGGGGTGCAAGTGAATGTGGCGTATGCAGTAATTATGAGTTAGTGTTTTTGGATGTTATTGCCAAATTTGACGTCAATCCTATGTCTAGTTTGCAAGATATACATTTTTCACAGAAAACTCGGCTGGAACTCGGCTATCCCCCCCAAGGGGGTGCAAGTGGAAATGAGTCATAAAGTTGGGGGTGGATTTAACATGGGCCATTTTCGTAGAGAACATACCATAATCAGATTCCAACGTAAAATGGAAGCATCTCGAATTATCTCGGCGAATCAAAATTATTTGCATCGCTATCCGGTCAATATTCCAGTGGCGTACGAAAAATTCTCCACAAAACTCGGCTATCTTACTCGGCTGTTTTCACATCAGTATGAAGGCCACTGCCTGTCTACAGAGCAGAGGCGGCCATTTTGAGCAATTATTTAATTAATTTGTTTGTTTGATCATTGAAAATTGTCGAAAGTACAGTACAGTACAGTTTTTTATTTCATCAATTTTCATAGGGTCATGTTCGAACAGCAATAACTTTCAAATTATGTAACTTAGAGAAATGATGTGAGAGTTGTTTTGTAGCTTGTGTCCTTGCATGTTAAATCATTGAAAAAAAATATACTTCAATGTGCTACTTCTTGTACTATTGCGGATAAACTGAGAAAATTAGTACATATTTTCACTATGAACTTTTCGAAGAATTTTTTTATGCCGTTTTCAAGTTGAATGTTTTTATATTGTTATACTTCAATGAAAGGTGGTAGTGTAATCTTTCAAAAAACATTTTTTTCACATCTGTAGGACCTTTATGTCGAAACAAATCGATATTATTTGGGAGGGTCAACGAAAATGAAAAAGTAAATTTAAAATGGGGGCTACTCCAAAACTAAGGGGGTAAACTTCCAAGTTTGGGTGTTTTTGTCGATAATATTAGGTATATTTGATGACCTTAAATTATCGCTAAGTCGTGACCAAAGACACTGTATAGTCGTTCGAAAAATCGGGCTTTTATGCGAATTGTTTTTTTCCTTTCGAAAAAAAAGTTCGATCAATTCGACAATCTTTAATCGATCACTGAAACGCCTTTGTAATTTTCCGTCATTGTTAGGACAATATCAACGAATTTCGCGACAGGCTCACGTTCGCTACGTAAACTGTAATCATGCTACACCTTTTTATGGAATTTGTTTTAGAACGGCTGCAGTTGCACTATTTAATTTGAATGATTCTTGTCGGATTAGCGATAGATACCTTCATTTTGTAGGACACTGTTTTATTCGGATAAGAAATACGCTAACCTATCATATACAGTGTGTTTGGTAATGACTTAGCGATAATTTAAGATCATCAAAACTTAATATTATCGACAAAAACACCCAAACTTGGAAGTTTACCCCTTAGTTTTGGAATAGCTCCCATTTTAAAATTACTTTTTTATTTTCGTTGACTCTTCCAAATAATATCGATTTCTTTGGACATAAAGGTCCGACAGATGTGAAAAAATGTTTTTTTAAAGATGATATTACCACCTTTTATTGAAGTATAACAATATAAAAACATTCAACTCGAAAACGGCATAAAAACATTGTTGAAAAAGTTCATAGTGAAAATATGTACTGATTTTCTCAGTAAATCCGCAATAGTACAAGAACTAGCACATTGAAGTATACTTTTTTCTCAATGATTTAACACGCAAGGACACAAGCTACAAAACAACACTCACATCATTTCTGTAAGTTAAATAATTTGAGAGTTATTGGCTGTTCGAACATGACCCTTATGAAAATTGATAAAATAAAAAACCTCAGTATTGCACTTTAGACAATTTTCAATGATCAAACAAACAAATTAATCATAAAAATTGCTCAAAATGGCCGCCTCTGCTCTGTAGACAGGCAGTGACCTTCGGGAAGACCTGTCTTGTGTCTTTTGCTCGCGTAGTGATCATGTCCGAACAGCAATAACACTCAAATTATGTGACTTGCAGATATGATATGAGTGTTGTTTTGTTGGTGATATCCTTGCGTGTTAAATCATTGAAAAAAAATTGTGGGTGGTCGAAGAGTATGGGTGGGCCATCTGTTAGTTTTTTTTTAACCATGAATTAAACACATGCATTGTGGAAAAAATTCATTAATTTTTATTGAAATCAAAGGAATATTTATGCCATTTATGTGTGAAAAATCACATCATTCATGTGACCACCACGGCTCTTCTTACAAGCTTGCATCCGAACATCAAAATTTGCGATGACTTTTTCCAGTAAGAGCGGATCTGTGGCCTCAATTTCATGCCGAATATTGCGTTTGAGGTCTTGAATTGTCCGTGGGGCGTTAGCATACACTTTACTCTTCAAAAAACCCCAAAGAAAATAGTCCAATGGTGTCAAATCGCATGATCTTGCTGGCCAATTCACGTCAGAATTACGGGAAATTAAGCGTTCACCAAATTTGGTTTGCAATAAACCTATTGTTTCGCGAGTTGTATGCGATGTTGCTCCGTCTTGTTGAAACCAAAGATCATCCACATCTAATTCATTTAATTTTGGCCACAAAAAGTCAGTCAGCATGCCACGATAACGTTCAGAATTCACTGTAACGGACTTTTCACGCTCATCTTCAAAGAAAAATGGTCCAATGATTCCACCAGCCCATAATCCGCACCAAACAGTGACCTTTTCGGCATGAAGTGGTTGTTCATGAATAATGTGAGGATTTTCCGAGCCCCAAAACCTGCAGTTTTGCTTATTCACATATCCATTCAGATAAAAATGAGCTTCATCTGAGAAGATGATTTTGGATGAGAATCCCTCTTCGTTTTGAAGCATCCAATCAACGAAAGTACGGCGTTGTTGATGGTCTTGTGGTTTCAATTGTTGTGTCAATTGGATCTTGTATGGATGGAAATGAAGATCGACGTTCAGAATTCGACGTAAAGTGGTTCGAGGTATGCCCAATTCTTGCGAACGATGCCTGGTCGATGTTGATGGCTCTTCACGCTCACTTTCACTTACAGCGGATACATTTTCAGGAGTACGAACTGGTCGAGCATGTTGATATGCTCTACGACCTTCTACGGAACCTGTTTCTTTAAAACGTTGAACAATTTTGCTAATTCCGGCCTCTGTAAAACGATTATGTCGACCGAATCGTTCACGAAGTTTGCGAAATGTACTTTTTACAGATCGCCCATTTTCGTAGTAAGTTTCGATAACTAAAATTCGTTCTTGTGTTGTTAATGAATACATAATTAAATTTGGCATAGTTTTCTCTTGACATATGTCAAAACACAAAACCATGAAGTTTGTTGCAAGACATCGAAATTCATGGTTAAAAAAAAACCAACAGATGGCCCACCCAGTATTTTAAGTTGAAACTTTAAAACTTTCATTATTTCGCAAGATTAACATCATATTCATTAACTCTGATGTTTTTCTTGAAAAAAAATGCTCTTGTATAATAACGCCCAGATGCACCATTCCTGAAAAAATAGATTTGAAATTTTCTCTCTTTTCACTAAGTACTCAATGTTCACTTCAGTTTTGAATTTAATTGTGCATCTGGGCGTTATTATACAAGAGCATCTTTTTTCAAGAAAAAACATCAGAGTTTATGAATATGATGTAAATCTCGCGAAATAATGAAAGTTAAAAAAGTTTCAACTAAAAATACCCTTCGCCCCCACAAATGATACGATTATGCTTGACATGAAAGAAATGCACTCAATCTAATCGATGAGTATTTTTGATATTAGCCAATGTGTAAACTTTCAGCACTTTATGTGACTCCGTTTTGTGAATATGTGGCAAAAAGTGTGGAGTGGACGTCATTTCAAAGGGCACTAGCTCCTTAACGAAGCAATTTTGCATTATATGATTTGGGTCGAATCTGTCTAAAATACGATCTTTAATGTTCACTAGAAGTTTGTCGGTCTAATTACGGGAGACCCTGTATTTATGTCCTTCAGTTAGTAATTACAAAAGTATTATCGTTAAATTGACAATTTCCGAGCGTAGAACTGGAAAAACGTATCACTCAATTTGTAGAACAATGTGACCAGTTCATAAAAGAAATATTCGCTAAGCAACAGTTTAAAAATCAGCCGGTGAGTAATAATTTTTTTAGTTGTTGATAGATGTTGGGAATGGGGGACACTTTGATAGAATCATCATTTTTGTAGGACAATTATTGTTTTCAATTTGTAATAAAATGTTTCGAAATTTAATTGAAGTAGCTGTTAGTGATGAAATTTGAACATTCACCCATTTAACACTTTCGATGCCTTCAAACTGTATTAGCTCTCACGATGGAGAATTTTCGTAGAGGAAATGTTGGGCGTCTCGTCAAAAAAAAGCAACTCACAAATATGCAGACTGTTAGTTATCATTATGAAAAATGTTGGAAATGATAAATAGGCAGTGTAGTTTTTATCAACTTTAATTATAACAATGAAAGCAGAGAATAATATTAACTGATTAAATCAACCAATATTAAACCCATACTTCGGAACTAATCCCGTCAACGCACTAATTCTTATTTCGTATTTTTAATTATAACGATGAATTTGGATTAAGTACGATTACAATACAACAACTCAACGAAGCAGTTGAGAACATATATATTGACATAATGACATATATGAGCATAGAAATTAACAACCGTCATAGAATAAACATTAGTTCAAATGTCATAACGATGTATTATATCTAACACTCTTCCTTAATACATCGTGTAAAAAATAAAAATAAATTTAAGCAACTAGTCTATTCATTTGATATACCAAGAGCCCTACACCAAAACTCATGTTTAATACAACTAAGAGCCTTTGTAAAAATATCAGACAACATTCTATCAGTTGACAAATAATTCAAACAAATTTCGTTATTCTCTAACTTTTCCTTAATATAACTATATTTGATACAAATGTGTTTAGTTCTTTTATGGTTCACAGGGTTGAGTGCTAATTTTTGTGCACTTTGGTTCTCATTAAACATTTCAATGCCTGAACTATTATCAAAAATATCAAATCTATTTTCTATAAACAGCCTCTCTACAGGCTTCATTAATGCCAATATATTCGGCCTCTGTAGATGACAGGGCTACACATTTTTGTTTTTTGCATTCCTAAGATATTGCTGCCCCACAATATAAAAATGCATATCCAGAAAATGACTTATTATCTTGATGACCTCCTCCCAATCTGAATCAACATAACCTGTTAATTTATCCTCACAAAAAACTATAGGTAATGCCACTTTTTAAGGTACCTTTTAAATATCTCAAAACATGTTTTGCAGCAAGCCAGTTTTCTCTTGAATGATTAACGTTAAATTGACTCAAAAAAGTAGTGGCGAAGGAAATATCTGGTCGAGTAGTGACACTGAGATATATCAGGATCCTATTAATTCTTGATATGGACAATCATAAAAATCATTATTTTCAGAAAATTTTAAACTGGCTCAAGAGGAGTTTTAGCAACTTTACAATCTTGCATCTGAAATCTAGAAAGCAATCTTGAATATACTTCTCCCTGATCCACTTCAATATTTTAGATTTCCTATCATAAGATATATTAATGCCTAAACAATTCTTGAGTGGGCCCAAATCTTTCATCTTGAAATTACTTTTTAGTTGATTCTTCAACTGATTGACAAAATTAACATCATTATAAAAGATAAAGAAATCGTCAACATATAGTGCCATTATAACTATAGAATTAGTGGAAATTTTCAAAAATACACATGGTTCATATTCACTTTGATTGAAACCTAAATTTAACAATACATTTTTAGCTTTATTATCCATGACCGCGAAGCTTGTTTCAGGCCATAAATAGCTTTCTTAAGACGACAAACTTTATTTTCATCCCTATTGGAAACCTTCTGGTTGGGTCATGTAAACTTCCTCTAATAGGTCACCATTGAGATTAGATTAGATTAGATTAGATTAGATAGTGGTCGATCGGCACGTTGATTACCCTTCTGCACTGCGACCAATAAGGTCTTTTGTGCGTTACCATACTAAAACTACGTTTTTCCCAGGAATCTAACCTCTTAGCAAAGCTGTTACTTCCTTAGGAGACTTCGCTCTTATGTCGGCTGGCGTTAATAACGCGCCACCTAGTAGAGTAAGTCTGGCATGCGCCAGCGCAGTGCATTGGCATAGTATGTGCTCGGTGGTTTCAGTGGCCGATTCACATAACCTACAAATGTCGGAGTTTTCTTACCGATCTTGTGTAGGTGGTATCTCACGGGACAATGCCCTGTGAGAAGGCCGATTAGCAGCCTTAACTCGTTTTTCGACAACGATAGAGCTTGTTGAGCCTTCTCTCTGGAAGGTTCGATTAGTCTCTTTGCTTGTCTTTGACCGGATGTGTTTATCCAGTAAGAGTGTTTCTCCCTTTTTTCCCAAACACCGACCTCTGCCCTAATCAGTGTAGGTGATACCCAACAGGAGGGCACGGGTCCGGTGAAGGGTGTGTTTGCTCCTTTTTGCAAGGGCATCAGCTCTCTCATTTCCCTCAATGTTCTGGTGGGCAGGTACCCAAGCCAAAACTAGCTTGTTGTACTCCGCCAGGTTTTGAGGGACTGTTTGCAGCTCCAAGTGGTCCTTGATCTACAATCAACGGCCATAAGCTGCCTCAGTGCCATCTGACTATCAGAGGCAATGCAAATTCTGGCTCCCTTGTACTGTCTGGACAGACAGACACCATTGAGAAACGCAGTATCAACATCTAAGTGATCTATCATTAAACTATTCTTGACAGAAAAAGCCAATAAAAATCTAATGGTACTATGACGTACTACAGGAGAAAATGTTTCTGTATAGCCTGTTCATATTTTTGGGAACATCCTTAGCTACAAGTCGAGCTTTATATTTGACTATGTTACCTTGTGTGTCTGTTTTTAATTTGAAAACCCATTTATTTTTTAATGATATTTTTACCTAAAGGTTATCAACGAGATCCCAAGTCATTTATTTTAAAAAGCTTCTAATTCAGACTTGATAGCCTTTCCATTCCAATTTTTGAATCTACACTATTCAAAGCTTCGGAAATTGAACTGTTCTCTCTATAATCTACACAAGATACCATAGCATATTCAGTATCAGAAAAATCTCCTATTCATAATCAGAAAAAGTTTAGGTTTTATCTCTTAAGGGGTACCTGCGTTCTGTGTGATGAGATTGTGGTTCATTTCTTCTTCTTCAGGTCCATTGTCATCATCTGTTTGAGGACAAGATTTCTTCAGGACATGATTCATCACCTTCAGGATGAAGATTCCTCCTCTGATCCATCATGTTCACCTACATCAGGAATTATCGCTCCATATATGATGTAACTGCAACATTTTCTTGAGACTTGACTGATTATGTTCAAAGAATATGACATCCTGGCTAACTTCAACTTGTAGGTGTCTTTAGCGAGCAACCTGTAACCATTATTACCATTATATCCAACGAATATATATTCTTCAACTTTTTGGAATCTAGTTTTCTTCTTTGGGAATCAGGGAATTTTAACATAGCAGAGCAAACCAAACACTTCTTAAATGTCCAAGATGTGGTTTAACTCCAGACCATTTTTCTTCGGAGTAGATCCAGGAATTTTCTTAGTAGGTGAAACGATTAATCAAATACACAGCAGTATCGCTGCTTCTGCCCATAATCGTTGACTACATCCAGCTTCTTCAAGCATAGCTCGAACCTTCTCCATTATCGTTCTGTTATAGCGTTCAGCCACACCATTTTGTTGGGGATTATATGGAATAGTTAGTTGATGCTTGATTCCATTAACTTTAAGGGAAAATTTTCATACGATCATTTACGTATTCTCTTCCATTGTCTGAACGTATTGCTTTTATTTTGCAATCACATTCATTCTCCACTTCAGCTTTGAATTCTTCAAAAATCTCTGCAAACTTCACATTCTCACCTTTGTTCGTAGAAAAAGCAAATATTTTTCTTGTATGATCATCAATAATTGTGAACATGAATCTTGCCCACTTATGAATCTACAGGTAAAAGGTCCACATAGATCAGTATGAGCAGCTCCAGTTTGCCATTTTCTATTTTCTATTGGATGACTTGAATGGTTTTTTTAGCATGTTGTGCTTGTAACACAAGTAATACATTTCTCGAATTCATTATTTGAATAATTAATCCCTTTGACAAGTCCTTGGCGAGTAGTTTTCATACTCACATGGTTCAGATGACCAAGACGTTATATGCCAAGTTCTTGTGTCTCTTCCTTAACAGCTACAAACGCAGATTCTGTGTAACCATTTAAAACATATAAGCCATTTTTCAAAAAAGCAGTTGCAACTCGTCTTCAGTCAAACTCTATTGTCCATTATGTCAGCACCATTATCGTTGAAGACAACCTTAAATCCTTTCTTAACCAGGGAACTAAACAGAAAGTAGATTTGCAGAAAGATTAGGAACATACATGACTTTAGAGAGATTGTTCTCCTCTTTGCCCTCCAATGGTTTCTATGTCACCGACAACCTTGACAGTTGCAATGCGTCATTGTTTGCAATAGTGATTCTTTTGTCTTATTATCTGATTGAAGGTTAGAAAATAATTTCTTTTGCCAGTCCATGTGGCAACAAGTAGCTCACTATCAAGAAATACAGGAATTATTAGTACTTACAAGTAATGCTCTGTCCTTCTTGGAGTTTGATCCATATTCTGTTTGTTGATGTTAGTTTTATTTGTTTCTTGAAGAGAATGCACTGATTTTATAGTGACCAGGCTTCTGCAAAAATAACAGTGTGGTTTTTTATGTTTGTGATCAGTTAATAGAGCTTTGTCAGTACTAGTTGAACTATATATTTGCTATCTGGCAAATAGTTTCATTTTAATTAAATCACTTGAAACGGTGTATTGGAATTTTCCAGGGCCATTATCATTGGTTCGTAAGATTCGGGCAATCCTGTAACATAATAACTGCCAAGAATTCATCATCCAGAGGTTTATCAATTGCAGTTAATTGTTCAGATAAACTTAGAATTTCGTTCACATACGTTTCCATAGAATCAAACATCTCTAATCGTATCAAGCAAAGCATTCTGAGTAGCCGAAGACGACGATTTAGTCCCTTTGTCTTCATATGCACTTTCCAAGGCATTCCAGGCTTCCTTCCTGTCTTGCATGACATAACATGAGGAAAAGCAGATTTATCTATGCTTAAATTTATTTTAGCCAAAGCTTTTTCATCTCTTTCTGTTGCGGACATTGTCATCAGTTTTATCTTCAGCAGGGTAACCTGTGATGCAACACAAATTGTCGTGGACAAGGCAATTCTTCATTTGAAATTTCCATTCCCTGAAGTTTTCTCTTCCTTTGAGTTTTTCAATGGATATATTTTGATTTCCTTCCATATTGATAAAAGGATAAAGGACTTGCAACTTGAAAATCGCACGTGGTTTTCACCGTTACGGGAAACTTGTTGATTTGTATTTGCAATATTTAACTAATGCAAATATTTACCAAACCTTATGCACTGCTGGGCCCATAACCAATGTTGGAAATGATAAATAGGCAGTGTAGGTTTTTATCAACTTTAATTATAACGATGAATTTGGATTAAGTACGATTACAATACAACAACTCAACGAAGCAGTTGAGAACATATATATTGACATAATAGGTTTGTTCGCGTCGCAGTTCGGAACTGTACTCTTTTGTTCCCACCCGTTCGCTTCGCATGGAACACTCCATTTCGGAACTGTTCGGTACTATTCTTACTGTTCCTGATCCGTACAAGGAACAGCGGACAGAGTGACAGGTGATCTAACCTAACTTCAAGTGTTGTAAATAAACAAACAAACACATGTGAATTGGTTTCCACGATATATTTTGGTTTTTTCAAGTGTTGGAGTTGATTTATTCTTCTTTGGACGGAAGAATCGTGAAAATAGATCTATCAAATTATTTATTGAGCTGAGGTTACATTCATCGAGGACGATGTAGAAGGATATCAGTTTCGGCATTCACCCTTGTGAACTGCAGAAGGAAAATGTATCTATATATATATATCTAATGTGGCATTATTCCGAAGGTCGAATGTATTCTGATATTATCGATTTTTTTGTGGAAATGAAGAGTGCTGCTGTTGATTTATGATATTTATAATAGCTATTTATTCTTCAACATATAAAAGGGAACAAAATGATTATTAGACGAGAAGTGTGGAAAGGAGGATCAACAAAGTATGGTAAAGACATTTTTAATCAGGTGAAGAAAACATTGAAAATCTTTTACAGCATTTCATAGAACGGTGGCTATGATAAAATCATGTTTCATTAGTTATTCGATTTTTGCAGTAATTGAGACCAGAAGAAACAGGAAAGACAAAGAGGCCAGTGCCAGGATTTATATAGAGAGGATAATTGACTAATAGGAAAGAAATATAGAATATTATTGGATGCATTACCAATTCACTCGTTAAAAAGAGAGATGAAGATCCTACTAGTTAACTGACAAAATTGATGTGATAACTTAGTTTTTATGAATACTGCATAGACTAACTAAACGGAGAATAGATGAGACACTAGTAAAACAAGCTTCAACGACATCTTTTTTTGTTTGTACACATTACTAATTCGTGAAAAAAGCTCAATTGAAAAAGGAATCTGTATCGTAAAGCTGCCTCAAAAGAATTCTGTAGTGCAACCTTTTGAATAGGTATAGGTACACACCCATACGAGGTGCAAAAGTTTTTTGAAATTCAATTTCCAAAAGGAAATCAGAAATGGATTCGTGCAAGTTATCGATGAGTGAGGAAATTTATTTTCATGAAAATAATACCTGCAACGAACTTTCATCTGATTTTCTTTCGGAATCGAGAAATGAGGATCAATAATCAAATTCTGGATAGAATAAAAATTTATTAACTGAAATAAATATCACCAATTAAAATACAGATTCATTTCATAAATATCTAATCAATAAACTAATAATTGCATTGAAAACATTCTCAAAAACTAACAATAATGAATTCAATAATACAAATATGAGTATTTACCTACTAAACTTATTCAATACATGAAAAACTTTTTTGAAAACTGTCTTAATTCTTATAGGTAACAGAATATATACAGGGTGATTCCAGAGGAGACCGTCAGATTTTAGGTGAAGTATACACTAGTGAAGGTAGTTTCGAAACAATGTTTGGTTTATGTTGGGGGCCTTTAATGACAGTCTACAGGGTGATTTGTCCGATGCGACCGATTTTTTTTTTATCATAACTTTGGTATGGCTTGATCA